>VWZY01008424.1:0-27934 GCA_013399075.1 Chloroceryle aenea
GACCCTAAACCACGACACAAACATTTTTAGTTTTGACTCCTTCCAGTTTTTCTCCATATCACTGGTAAATACAGCAGATCGTATTTGGCACATTTTGAGGGACAGCTAAGGAGTCAATGATTAGAATTAAAGGAAGACAAAAAAATTAACATCCTTACATATCTGTGCTGTTGCAGCTCATGACAATAATTTCTAAAGGTTTAAAGCAAGCATCTCAACCTACTGTATTTCAATAATTTCTGAACAGATTTAATTCTTTTCTTACTAGCCCTTAAAGTGTTTTCAAAACTTTCATGGGTGGAAAGTAAAAATAATGACCTAAAACCATACATGAGAATTTAAAGTGTTAGAGGCAACTCAAAACTCAAATGAGAGCTCCAAGCCAACCGTTACCTCAGGATAGAATTCACGGTGAAAAATACAGTAACAATGTCCATAACGGTCAAGAAATGAGGTATGAACCAGGGTTTGGGTAGAGTTTAAATGCACTCCTTTAGACATTTTGTACTGAATGTGAGTGACATGTCAGAAAGACAGGGTCTCCAAACTCAGTGTGATATTAAGGGATTTGCAAGAGTTTTACCTTCCCTTTTTCTCTACTAGAAGTATGTTTTACTCACAGAACTGCTAAAAAATTACTGCTTTTGTTTTCATTATTTCAGAAAGATAGGTATTTCAGAAAAATTGTGAAATCTTCCTGAGAAGACACCCTTTCATCATAATAAAGAACAATTCAAGTATTACATATGGAATGCCTCCCACTCATATATGTAGTGATAAACTGGAAGATAGGGGATTTTACATCCAATAGAAAGTACTGTAATTCCTTTTTCTTTTTTTTTTTTTTCCACAGCCACTTGCTCCATGGTTCAGAAAATAATCTGGGTACAGTTTGTGGTATTATCATCTGTCCTGTTAAGCAGATGTAATACTAAGCACTGCAGGAAGCTGCCAAATTGGCAATCATTACGAGTAAATCTCATAATGGAAATTAATTCTCTAGAAGTCTACCAATTTATATAAAATGCCAATGTGTATATATTGTATCATACTATGGAAATGAATGTAATACAGAAGGAGGATATACAATCCCTTCTTCTCCCTCTATCAAGTTTTCCCTGGGTTGGGGTAAAAGGGGAGGGGGGGAAAGAAAAAAGCTGTCATAAATGCTGAAGGTAACAAGACTTTTTGTACCAGCTTTCCAACCTTCTCTCTAGCTTTGCCATAGCAACTAAGCTAAATCTTCCTTACTTGGCATCATTATCTTGATAATTTGGCTGTGGAGAGAAGAAATGGTGATTTGCGAGGGTTTTCAAGGCATGCGATTCACCTTCAAATTGGAACCTATAGTGAAATTCTGAGCTTGGGGTCAGTATAACCAGTTCTGGCATGCAGCGGGCATACTCCCTTCAGGCACCAAATACAAGCTGGCCTACCTCCAGACTAAATTTCAGTGCTCTGCTAGGCTCTCCGCACTTTTACATTCAGCAGTCTACCTATATAATAAATAAAGGCTTATGCTCATCCTTCCACCCAGGCTGGCATGCCTGCCATGCATAGAAACAAGCTCCTGCACCTGGCTGGGGTGACAGTGCTGGAAGCAGCACAGCTCCCACACAGGACTGGGGGTTGGATCTCAGGGGTTGGGTTTGCCGAGGCTGGACACTTGCCACAGGGTGGAGAGCAGACCAAACCTCGAAAGACCTATAACATAAACTGCCACAAGCCCAGGTTATTCTCCTGCTGGGATCTTTTTTCCCCCCAGCAGAGGATATATTCTGTCAGAGCACCTACGTAGGCTAGACGAGGATTTCTCAAGGCAGAACAACACAAAGCCTAATACCTGGACCACTGAGTACCACTCTCAATTTAGCACTGTTGATTAAACTAGATAAAGGCTACTATCCATTTTTACTCATTTTCTGCCCTAGAATGGAAATGAAAGTCAGGGCACCTTTGTCTTAACTTCTAGCTAAAATCGTTTCATCCAATACTTTCAATAAATTCCACTCAAACCCAAATATTTTGGGCATAACATGCCAAACATCTTTTATAGATCAAAACAATTTCCCCTGAGAATAGCTGTTCTTCATTCACCCAGAACAAAAAAAAAAAAAAAAAAGTTATTTGTTAAAGGATGATTAAAAAGGAACATCATGTTAACTGAAATAAACAGAAACCTCATATTTAACTCAAACTAGTTATGATTTCTGACAACAGCAATAACACTAAGTGCAGCTTTAAACTATTCAATAAAAATTATGCTGGTTTTAGAGAGCCATATTTGAGAGAGGAAAGCTATGTACAAAACAATAAGATTACACCATTTACACAAATAACTTCTGCATTTCTGTCATCATAGAAATAATGTTGTGCATCAATGTGCATAAGCCATAAAAGCAAGATGATGAAGTAGTCCTAATAACAGAAGATAAGACAAATTTGTTAGCTGTCTATTGGCAATTTTATCTCAAATAGCCTGTTTCAGATTCTGACTTCTGTCTCTATTTCCATTAATGAATATCATGTTCACTACAAGACAGGGCTGAAACTTCTTGCAAGGGCAAGAATTATCTATAAATATGTCACTTGTTTATATGAAGCATGTAATACATTTTTAAATGAAAAACTGTGGAAATTCCAGACATTTTATATACTTTAAGATAAAGCTTCACAACTTTTCACTATCAAATAGCATTTTAAAATCAAATTTAACTTTACAAAAATTAGAGTCAAAAAGAATACTTTTCAGTCAAGTATTTCTAAATCATCGCCTTCCCCCCCCCGCCCCCCCCCCCGCCCCGGTGGTATTATTCAAAGTGCCCCTAAAAAAACAATACTTTTTTTAATTTGTTCTTACCTTCTGTTTCAGCAATCAAACAAAACATCCATTATTTGCCCAGTTCTGCTCTGCTATACTTGTTTTTATGGTGCTCTCAGGAATTGAGTTCAGGACAGTACACCAATCACTACTTTCAACACACTGAATAGTTAGCATGTTTAAGTCAGTGGGACCTCAGATTGCTCCCTGGTTCATAAAGGTCACTAACCCAAAGTCTAGACTGTGCTGTATGCTAAGCATTCATAGCAGCAATCCTCCTCAAAGGTATAAATCATGTCTAATTGTGAGTGTAGCTATATTCAGAATGCAGTGTGTGATACATCTCATCATCAAGTCTTTTCTTGATATTCAACCTTTTTGGCAAGTTTTGCCTTATTCTGTCCATGAACACTGAGGTTCTGCAGATAGTATGGGAATTTATGCCTTATATTCAAAACATTTTGACTTGCTATTTGATCTGCCTGCCATGTCCAGATGATATTACTGATGGCTAAATGATTGCAATAACACTACATTTTTTTTTTCCCCATCTCTATACTCAATTGACCTTTTAGTATTGCACCAGATTTTTTTGGTTTCCGTGGATCCATCTTAAACTAAAGATCTGTCACTTCATTTTATATGTTTTCAACAGAAGACTTCCCCCTTCTCATCTTAAGGCTACAGTTGATTATTTGTACCTCACCTTGGAGAGCAACAAGAACAGGAATTTGGATTAACAATGCAGAATACTGCTTCCATTCTTAACATGTATTGCAACTACTTCAAATGTGGACAATGAATCCTCATGTTATAATCTACTGCCATCAGTTTGTAAACCATCTCTGCTGGTCCTAAATTTCCTAGCAATATAAATAAATATTTTGTTAATTAAATGTGCATAAAGAACAACATTCTTTAAATTTGACCATTAATATTCAGGAGAAAGCAATCCATCAAGATGTAATTTTTAAATCAACACTATTCTACAAGAAGATAGATTATTTTTTAAGAGTCAGTCTCCATCATCACAATAGTAAATGCAGCACCACGAGTCCCATGAAAATCTTGGAAAGATTCGCTCACAGGAAGGGTGGTTTCACCTTTCTCTGCCTTTTCTTTGTTCTTATTTTCTGTCTGACTTATCTAATCTCAGCTCTGGAAATGTTAATTATTTGCATTTTACATATATAATACAATGATGATTCAACTCTTTATTTCAACTTTTCCTTAGCTCAAATTATTTATTACACTTCAGATTCAATTATGCATTAAAAAGTTTTAAGTAGAAAGCCCATAACTTTCTCAGACATGAATTCTAGCATCTATTCAGCTTTTTCTGACAAATATAGTAGCCATTAATCATCACGCAAAGCACGTTTTTGGTCTTTCTAGGCAAAACGATTCTATAGCACCATCTAGTGAAATGACATCAGCTATCTGTGATGGAATTTTCAATTCCCAATCAATATTGTTTTGCCACTTCCAGTTTTAGAGAACAGGACAGGTTTCAAGATTGTCATTTAAATTCAAACAACCAATTGATGATATGCAGTGATTCAAGCTATCATGGGAACCTTTCTTTGCAAGGTCTATCTAAGGTCTTGGGGATCTAATTAATGTGTATAAATATATAACGGCTGGGTGCCAAGAACAAAGGGGCAACCTCTTTTGACGTGCCCTACAATAGGACAAGGGACAATGGATGCAAGCTAGAGCACAGGAAGTTCCACCTCAACATGAGGAAGAACTGATTTACTCTAAGGGTTACAGAGCACTGGAACAGGCTCACCAGAGAGGTTGTGGAGCATCCTCTGAAGACTTTAAAGACCCATCTGGGTGCATTCCTGTGTAACATGCCCTAGATTCTGTGGGCCTGCTCTGGCAGACAGGGTTGGACTCGATCTCCAGAGGTCCCTTCCAACCTCTAACATTCTATGATTCTTTCTTCTGCACTCAGAATGGAACAGGTTCATTGCAGACTACAGAGATGGAACAGTGCCTTGACCATCTCTTCCTCCTCTCCTTGAGAGATGTGCTGGGAAGATTCAACAGTACCTGCTAGTCCTTCGGCAGTCCACTGAAGCAGCAGTGCTGTCATCTCAGCAATGCCTGGTGTCATGTAGGAAGCAGAAAACGACCCTCTTGAACATCTGCACAAAAAAGCACTTACAGTTTTGCCTGACATGGCCAGTCCAAAGAGGTATGTGCACAAATGCATTGGGAAGGCTGGTATTGCTTCCTGTGTTGCCACATTACCAGAGCAGTCAGACTAAACTCAAAAAGGATTCAGTTTAAGGTCGTTTACTGCAGATTTTACTCGTGCAACTTTGTGCCATCTTAAAAGAAAATTTTAAAAGCCACCTACAGGAATCTTGAATTTGCATAGAGCAAGTACATATAGCATTCAATTTCTACCTCTTTCTTACTGCAGGTTCTTGACATCACTCATTAAAAACACAGATACCATTCTACCAAAGAATGTAAAAGTAAATTGAACAAAGGCCTGAAAATTCCATCCTATTACTCTGAACAAGCAAAGGACATGAGAAAAAGGGTAAAGGATTTGGTTAATGAGAGTGTTCAATTCCAGCAGCTTTCATCTATTAGCAACCTAACATGTGAGGCCTACAAAGAAACGGAGTTAAGTTCTTTAGTGCTTAAATGTGAGAAAACTTTCTCCTGAACTCCTGTGGTGAGCAGCTCATTGCATGAAGTATGAAATTCGATTATCCTTCTCGTAGCTTGTATAACTACAAAGTTTTATCAATAGTCTGGAAATCCTATTTTAATGGATGTTTATTTACTTAATCACCCTCCAACTAAGCCAGTGAAAAATTACTTCGGCATGAGCTGATTTTTAATTGCTTAGGGTATATATAATAGAGATACACCTGTTTAGGGAAGACATTTAGTAAGAAGGGTAAACAACATAAAACACTCCCAACATTTAAATGATTCTAATTACCCAGGAGTGAATTCCTTGAGAGATCCACAAAACAAAAACTACTGGAACACACCAGGAGAACCCATAGTAATGCATCTTTCTTGGGCTGCTTACCAACCAAGAGACACATAATGGTGATGAACAATGAAACAGGTGATAAGGAACATGGTGGATTATTGGAGATACCTGTAATGTGACTGTATTTGAGCAACCTGACCTAACCTCAAACTTGACCATACTTCAAGGTGGGGGCTGGGATCTGACGAACTCCAGCCTAACAGAAATAGGTACACACTGGTATTTAGTTTCCTCCTTCTCTTTCCCAATCTCAAAGCATCAAGCAGTGCAGAGGTAGGGTAACAGAAACAGGAATAGAAATCAAAATATTACCAGGCTTTATGACTATCTTTTAACTTTTGAACACCAGTTAGTACTTCAGACCAAAGCATCAAGCATGCTTAAACCAAATGCTAAAGGTGGCAGAAATCAGGATGCATTCTTTGTACATGTCATTCAGTACTTCTCAGGGGAAATTAAGTATCCAGTGCTTAAATTTAAAGAATCCAGCTCACACTTCACCTTTATATGTTGTAATCTGTTCTTTAATCAAAAACTTCTCCTGCTACTGTATATTCTACAATTTATCACATATGTACCTTTAAGTTAAGTCATTTTTTGCATAGAAGCTGAGCATGCATGTGCACACCAGTCATTAAATGCACAATGTGATCAATTCATGCTTATATTCATGTCATGTTTGGATATTTTCTGTGCTGCTTCTCACCTGATAGTGCACACACCTAGTGTAAACCTTTGCTTTCTTTTTGTTGCATTTCTGATGCTCTGCTCATTAGTCTGTTTTCTGGCTATTTATCAGTCACATTCTTGAGCACCCTGTACTCCCACGGCACAACTACAAAACACACCAAACTATTTTCAGGCCTTCAGCTACAAAAACAATAGAGCTTGCACAGCCTTCTGGCTCATTGATTCATTACTACTAGGAAGACCCAGTCAGTAAAAGGCTCCACAACATGGTACTTCCTAACTGTGTATTAAAGCCTAAACATTCCATATTGGTAGCAATCTTTTCTAGGCAAATTAACAAAATACTCTTTATTCAAGAGGGAAAGTGGGATGTGAGTTAATAATTTGGAAGCAGCTAACTTATCTTTCTCCATTTATTCCATCTGCTTAAGAACAAGCAGCTCCTAGAAGATTTACCCCATATTTAATACTCCTCTTTTAATTTTCAATATTTTATGTTGTTCTTCCCATTTCTATCTCATTGTACAGCGCCATTCTATGATACAGATGTATGTGTATCTGTACTCAACCAAATGTACTAAATGTTTCTAGCATGAAGGATTTGGCTACACTTCAGTACAATAACAGGCTAACGGTTTCATGTCTCTGAACTGCTGGTCCATCCATTTACTTGAACTACTTGAAAAGAAGGGGATAACATTTGCACTTCTTTGTTGTTCGTGTTGTAAAGTTTAAGTAAATGTAATATCTAACTATTAGTAAAGATAGTCTGTACTAGTACTGTAATGTTGAAAGTGATTTAGTAGAATGCACAAACTGATAGTTGACTTGACAGAAGGTAAATCTTAGCCAGCATAAACAGCCCCAGTGCTATTGTGTCCTCCCTTCCTGCAACCAGGAGCATATACACCTGAAATTGAAGGACCATGAAAAGTCAAAAACAGAGAAAGTAACTGAAAAGTATCTGGTACATGATTTCTGATCATGGAAAACTGAAAAAGTTGTTCAGATTTTCAGTCTTTCTGTTAAAGCAGTTTACTGGATGCTGGGAGAATATGAGGAAAACAGCCTGCACAAAGTGTCCGGCATAAAACACCACATTACATTTGATGCCACTCATGAAGCCAGCACACTAGGGCATAGGTGTTTACTGGCCTGATGTAGGAATGCATTTCCTTTGCTCTTAACATCTGCAATTGTATCATAGTAATTATTTCTTGTGTAACAAATAGATGAACCAAATGACTAGTGTAGCAGCATCCAGTCTGTGTACTTTCCATTAAGTACATGGATTCCATTCAGTTAAAGTTTCAGCCCTTACTGAAACAAAGCTATCTTTTAGTTCACGTATACAGATTGTATGTATGCATTTAATACATAATATTATTGAAATTGTCTGGATAGATACAAAACAGACACATAAGATGTTCCTGTGTTTAGTGTTCTAAAAGTTATTCCTATGTAGAAAGCAGAAATATAATCCATCAGACCACTGTAAGAGGTGAGAGGGTTACATTTTTGTGTATACTCCTAAAAAAAAATATACTATACTATAAAATGGAGAGGTGCACTAAAAGTTGGCATTACATACGGCATGAAACTCCAATATGAAACTACTGTGATATTTCCTCTGGGAAAAACCCCAAACTCTCTACATAAACTCATTTTAGACATAAGTATGTACATCTTGCTTCATTTGATAAATAAAACTGAATTCTTTCCAAAACTGTATTTTACAATTCACACAGTAAGTTGTTTCAAAGTGACCCTGCATTGCAAGTGGTTTATTATGAGCTCTGACTTACAGCAACTACTAGAGTAAAATGTATGTTTTCCTAGATGGCTCATAATTTTTTAAATTGAAAGAGCTGAAGCGTTGAAAGCAAGAGGCTGATAGCTGCTGATATGTTTGAGCTATACACTATACAATATAGTTAGGTCAGATTTCTCCTTCACCATGCTTTTATTTTAGATGACTGTTTGCTCTCTGTTTTCCTTTTTGTTTCATGAACAGTAAGAAAACCCTAAGATACCTACTGAAAATTCAACACCATTATTTTCAGAGCTTAGCTAAGGCTGGAGTGACTAAGCACAGAAAAACAATATTTTTGCCAAGATCGGTCCTTAGTTTCAGATAGCTTAAGTTCTACTAGACTGTAGTTTTTTTCCAGAAACATTGTTCAACTTTTAAGTGCTGGAAATATAGAAGATGTTTTAAAACCAAAATTTTATTTTAAATTAGTATGTCCAGAAAGACCTATTTCATTGGCACATAAAACTTCTGGATGAAGTTATCATAATTATAATTTACATTTAACCAGGTTTACAAAGCAGTCTAAAAGAACCTAAGCATCCCTCCAAAGTGCAATAACCATCGTGTAGGCAAAAAAATCAAGGAAGGGCGTGTCAGAGTTATATATTCAGTCACTTAGAGACAAGTACAGGCCATTTAATTTATGGTTCATATATATTCATTACTACATGGTTGCTGAAACACAGCACTGAAGATAAGTCAGTAAACATCATGTATCTTAAATTTGGTAGATTAATAAAAATTCTGGTTTTACAAAACCAAGAAGTTACTTTCTTCTAAGCTTTAACAGCTGTACCTTGATCATCCTAAGCAAATGACTTCACAGCAACAGAGAACAGCAGAGAAGTTTTGTCAGTCATCCTTACAGCACACAGGCCCATCACTGCCAGATGATCACTACTACCCTTTGTGTCTTTTTTAAAATGTTTCATTCAGTTATTCTGAGCATGCTAAGAAATTCCTTCCACCAAATCAGTGACGCAACTGCCACAACCCCAAATCAGCAGTTTAAGTAACAATGTAAAATCTAGATCTTTCTCAGAGAGAGATGTTATTCTAGGCTTTGTCTTCCAGTACTTCCTGCCACCTTATCTGACACTATTTCAGATTATTTGGTGGTGGGGAACAGGTTGGTCTTTTAAGCAAAATTTGGTACTTAATTCTGTTAAAAAGTAGTGCTTTAAGCTTCTTAAGTGGCTTTAAAACTTTCACACTTACTTTGAACAGGTTTATTGTTCATTTTTACCCTAAATGTATTTGTCTAGTTGAGAGCACACATACTGTTATCCTACTACATGAAGTATGCACTCTAGCAGTTTACAAGAGACCTTATCACTTATATAAACATACAGACAGATAGCATAGTAATACCCGGAAGTTTTAGAAATTGATTCATTGGTTATGACCTCAAAAAGCATGATTTTGAGTCAAAGGATAGAAGGCTTTCCTTTCACTAGCATACTTGCTGCTGTCAGAATTACTAATTTGAGAGAAATATTCTGGCACACCTCAGAAGCCCAAATACCAACTATTGAGAGCCCTTTAGTAAAGGGTCCATAACCATTGCCCCAGTTGAGACAAGTTTCTAGGGATAATTTAAGATTATTTTTACCTTAGGAAAAAATGCTTGGTTCTGCCAAGTGAACAAATTTGCAACGAGAGCACGTAAGGGAAACACATCGTAGTATCAGCTATTTAACAACCTTCTCATTTTCTTCTTGGACAACAGTGGTGTGAGACGATCCCCAGAGCTGGCTGCAAGGCCAGGCATGTATTGTGGGGCAGTCATCCTCCTCCCCAGCATTTCTCCTGCATATCTGCCCAAAACATAGTCTGGCTCACAAAGGCTGAAAGCCTGACCACCCCTGAGCAGAGGAAGTTATTCAGTATTATACAGCTATTACTAATAACTCACTAAGTGCCAAAAATCAAACATAAACAATAACCAAAGCTGTCTGAGAGTGTGATCAGATAACTAGCTTTGAAGGTATTTGAAATGCAACTGACTGTGCTTTCTATTGATAAAACAATTATCACCTCCTTCCAGTAATAACTCACAAGAAAAATTGATTGGTTTAGAAAGTTCAGCATACTTTGTTCAAGAAAGTCCAAAAATAAAAACATAGATTGACAGGAAAAGGCAGTCTGGTCAGATACCTCACCAACTGCCAGAGGGAAAATTAACCTCATGTATGATGCACATAAATTGCATGTGTGAAAATCTAAAAATAAGGTGCCATTTCACCACCATTCCCTCTGAAAGAGCTATGATGATTATGTCACTAGTGCAGGGTCTAGAGATAATTGCTGTGCCTGAGGATAACGCACATATAACTGTATGATTATCCATCCCCCACACACAAGCAACTCAAATGTGAGCAGACAAGTTGTTCGAGGGCAGCCAAATGCTATTTACTTGCTGTCCACCATATCTGCACAAATGAAACCTGCTCCAAAAGGCCTGCACAGTTTGAAACAATCCCAGCTATTCTCCGGCACTCCATTCCTTTTTTTTTTTTTTTGTTAACTACTTAATGCATCACAGCAAGAGCCACCACCTCCACCTTTCATTCCTAAAAAGCATGACAATTCCATTACTTGTTCCATCCCATAAGGAAGCAAAAGAGGAGAAACTATTCACTTTTCCTCAGCTATTCTAACATTACTGCTGTCATTGCTGCCATTGCCATTAAGTATGTCACTGTGCAAATGTTTTAAGCAACCTTTAAAACAAGTTTTGAACCTTACAACCAGATTCCATTAACCAGTTTTCCATTTTTTCTTCCATTAACCAGTTTTCTTCTTTCCACCATGGAAATGGAACCTGTGAAAATCTGACCACAGAAAAAATGGAAAAGCATAAGTAATAACAGTGAAACTTCCCATTCCTGATCACTGTCTACAGAGTAATTTTGCTTAATGAATTGAGCTATATATATTTTTTTTTTAATTTCAACTATCTGATATATGTGAAACTTGCCATCAGGCTCAAGGCAGTGCCTAGCAACAAAGTGCTCAGAGAAAAATAATCACTATTAGTATTTTGTAGTAATTTCAAAAGAGCAAGAATCAAATGGATTTGATGCTTCAGTGTAGTGTCAAAACACTACAGCAGTCAGGGACTCTGCTATATTTAAGTTCCATGACATACATGATTTCCATATTAAGTCTCTAGTGCAGATTATCCTAAGTATTTTAATAACATTACATTGACTTCACATGATCAGAAGCACCCAAACTACCTCATGATCCATTCGGAAGCCCCACTCCACCAAATTATTCTGAAAGCAGTCTTTCCCTGATCAGCATCATCTTCCTTTAAATGAACTCATTGTAATGCAGGATTTATTGCCTATGTAGTTAGTAACATGCAGTATTAGGAAAATAATTGCTATTTAAGTGACATTCAAGTCCTGCAATTCAAATAAATGATATGAATAAAATGTCAATTAAATGTTGCTAATAAAACAGTAAGTAATTTTCTTCCCAAAAGATCGGAAATCAACAGTCAGTGATAACACAAAGTAGTTTTGAAAAAGAGAACCACCACAAAACTTAAGTAATCTGAGGCATTTGAGTCATTTCTCTCATCTATGTGAATCAAGCTTTTCTGCCTCATTGTCACAATGATTCCCAAAGGGGTTCAGCAAGACTTTACTCCCTGTACCTCAAGTTGTTATGTTGTGGGTGGGTTTTGCATCTGTTGTTGGTTGGGATTTTGTTTTTTTTTGTTTGTTTGTTTGGGCAACTTTTTTTCCAGTGGTCAGCATTACTTTTAAATTCCAACCTCTGATTTTCCTCTAACCTCACCCCTGCATAGAACAGTTTCTACTGACTACTTAATATTATTTATGTTCAATCTGGTCAATTCCAGGCAGTTATTGCTGCAAAGAAATCACAGGAACTGCCAGAATCTCCACCCAGGATGTTAATCATCACATTTAAGCACAGAAACAGTTCTTACCGATTGGGCAATGCACAGCAGGAGCTGCCTGAGGCAGTCTCTGGGACTGCCCACTATTTTCCTGTGTAAAGCTCTTGCATACACTAGTTCAATGCTTTGTTGTGAAGCTGGCTACAAGTTGTGAGCACCTCTAATCCACTATCCTATCTATGCAGAGTGCCCTGGGACTGGTCACTATGTGCACACACACAGAGCCACAGTGCTCACCTACATCACAATTACAGCTACAGGGCAAATTTGAACTTTGCACTTGCATAAAATTAAATAACACAGATTGTCATATCTGACTTTGTGATTCCTTTGTAAAATTATTGCCCATCTCTTGGAGGTTCTTGAATACCTTCCATTAACAGTGCAATTACATGATACTAGTATGCTGCACACATGTATTTTAAAAGACAAAAGCAGTCATAATTTAGACATTAAGTTTGTGAATGTAGCCTTGAATAAGGCTACTGTTCAACTGAATTTGCCTGAGCATTTCACACCTTTTCTGCTCAGAGAAGTTACATCCATAAGTCTGAAAATTTTCAATTCTCATCTGGGACTTCTAAGCATGACAGCACTAGAATCTACTGTGAGGTTTCTCCAGATCGGTTTCTGCACATCTGAAAGTGCTGGATGTGGCCAAAAAGCAGATAAACCACATAACAGAGGCAATACAGCATATAGTACAACTCAGAAATGTCAGTTCTTGGCTTTTGTTTTTGAAGCATTAACACTTTATCTTTCCTGCTGTTGAACTAATCTGTAATAAAATTGTATTTAGGAGCACTATAGCTATATGTTCTTAATTGATACCTAAGTTAGGACTGTTAGTTTATGATATTCACAATAGAGAGATGCTACTTCATGCAAAACAGAAAGGCAAATATTCTTGACTGGAATCAATACATTTTTTACTGAAATATGTAGACCCTGATGCTGCAGTCTAGCATTGCTGCTTGAAGCCATTCCATCTAAACATTTCTCTGCATGGGCTTTATCATTTCCTCCCTGAGGTAAATCAGTGTTAAAAGGTGTGGTACATTGCTTTTCCCAGTGTGAGGTGGGAGGATGCTCTATGAAGAGCTGCTGGTATTTCTCTCTAACTCTTAGCTGGATCACAGGCCATACCTTCAGATTTCTCACAGGTGATGCTCAGTAAAGCTGACAGGGTGAAAAGCTCTCCAGCCTACCTCCTCCCTCCTTTCCTTTTCAAGGTAACTTCATTCTGAAGCTTCATTTTCCCTAGTGAAGTCTGAGTCTTAACTCAAAACTTTTATCGCAGCCCCATTCAGCTGAGCTCTTCAGTTCCATTCCGGGATCACTTGACCATACAGCCCCGGGCCTTGCCAGGTAAGAGCAGGTATAAGTTTGAATGAAGCTGAATGATGGGCTCCATAGTGACAATAAGAAAGACAAAGGGAGATAAACCAAAAGACCAACTTTCACACTGCTGAAGGCAGTGGAATTTTACAAACGGACAAGTTACACGGACAGAAGCTGCTGTTTACAGATTGCTTTACAAATTCCAAATGGCAATGGGTAAATGAGCTATCAGATCCTGTGACGCTGCTGAAGTTAACCCAAATGCCATTCCACAGAACACTGTAGACAATGTTTCTTACATTTTGCTCTCACTCTTTAACTTAATGTTGCAGTCCTGAAGAAAAATCATTGACCATCAGTAAAATGAAAAGGGGGGTGGGGGGAATGAAGACAATGGGTGGGTAGTCAGTAAGTTGTCATTTAACCAAAGCCAATCTTCTCACTGTCAGACATACAATGAACTGTCTAAAAATCAGTTTTCATTATTAATGCCTAACTAAGTTAGACATGACTCTTACTTCACAGCTAGGTAAGTTTTCTGTATTAATTTTAAACAAATCCCTAATGTAAAATGTCACTTTTTAATACTCAATTTGCTTACAATTTGGTAAAAGTATAATTTGTTCCTATTATGAACTAACTTACTCTTTAAATCATTCTCCTGTGGAGTCTTAAAACTGAGATATTAATGGATTTGCATTAAATACCTCCCCAATCCTCCCAAACCTGTGTTTTTGCACATCGAGTTGTTCTTGACCTAGCTGCCTAATGTTTTTGGGATATTTATTAAAAGCTCCACAACAACAACTTCGCTACATAAATATTTTGATTGCTATTTAAAAGCGTGAGGGATTTGGTTTTTTGTGCTCTTATTTACTGCATCTCTTGACTTATTTTTCAAGCACCTATTTAACAAGGCCAAACTTAATTGAATTGCTCATTACAAGACAGTTGAACTACAAAATACAAGCATTTTTATTTTTTCATATCATATAGCTCATTTGCACACTTCACATCTTGTAAACTATACCTGGTTTTACAAAGCTTTATGCTACAACTGCATAAACACTGAAAATTGCTTGTTATTCTAAATAAAGATTAATATTTTTTGAGATTGCCTCATGGCAATGCATGGGAATCAGACGAAAGGATAACCATCTGCCCTCTGAAGAATCAGATAGCTTCAAGGCTTCTCCAGATTATCACTAAATTATATACTATCACTAGAGGTATGGAGAAATAAGAGAAATATGAGTACTTCTGAAATACTTATATGAATATTTTGTATTTTAAAAGCAGAAAAAAAGTTCATATTAAGCATTCAGGATTTGGTCTCTTTCTGTGATGTGTGTGCATAAGTAAGATTAGAATATAAACCAATCTGAATAAACAATAACACCAATGACAGTCTATCCAAACCTGAGCTCAGAGTGTTTACATAAACAACTTAGCTGGCATCCTTCACAGTACTACATAGTCTTATATATAGTACTGATACTACAAAGATTACATGGTTTAAAACAATATAGAAATAAAGACATCCAATTAATTCTATTCCATGTACCATTTGAGGTTAGCAAGTATGGTGTCATTGGTTTTGTATTAAATGTTCTTTATGTATTAATTCTTTCTGTCCAGCACCTATTAACTAGCTAATCTACACTCTCCCTCTGGTGTCATTCTGTCAATTTAGTAATTCATGAAAGTGAAGATGCATTTTATTGTCTTCCTAGATGAATGAAGTCTTTTCAACCAATATGGGTAGGAATATTTGAAGTTTTGACCAGAGAGATCAGAGATCTCTCAGTCAAACTACATACTGTAGAACAATGATCTGTAGGTACCTAGACAATGACCTTTCAGAGAGAAACCTATGGAAGAGGATAGAAAAATTGGGGGTAGGGGAGGGAAAAAGAATTACAGCAATCTTTCAAGCTTATCACATTCCAGACCAAATCCTTCTGAAATGAACACTCATGTTTGAGACTCTACTGCTAAGATCTAAAACACCTATCAAAAGCAAAGGAAATACTTAAAAAGAATTAAATCTCAGAGGATATAAGAACTTGTCATTAAGGATTGTTCTGTTTGTCACAAGTTAAAACCTTAAGTAAGAAAACTCCCCACCATTAACTAAGAAAATTGTCTTAATCCCTTCTGCACTCTTCATATATACTTTTATTAGATTGACTACATTTACAGTACAGATAAATTTTAAATTTATATTAAATTCTCTGCTGCCTCCAATTCAAACATCTAATATTTCTAATTATTATTCATATATACTCTTGGTATAGCTACTTCAGCTATATCAATAGTAGAAATCAGATGCCTATAGGATTCCCCTTTTTTGGTATTAGGTGACAAGAATAAATACCTTGAACAGGAGCACCAGACATACAAGTCTAAGGAAAGAATCTCAAACAATCAGAGTTTTCATCTTTTAATAAAACAGTAGGACAGTGTTTTCAGCCAGTGAAGCTACGCTGATTTACATAATCAAGAATAATCATATGTTTCTATCCCTGTTTCCTCACAGGGTCTACAAGAGAGGAATGCTAAGAGGAACAAAAGTGGACTCCATTTTAAGGGGGGGCAGGGGGGAGCCAAAAACAACAAAAAAAATCAACCCCCCCAAACAAACAAACCCAAACAAACAAAAAAAAAAACCACACAACAAACCACAACACACTATGTTTGCAAGAGCCCCTTACAAATACTTATGCAGCTCAATGCTAGTGGCATACTTTGAGAGAAATCATTTTTCAGGGCCACTCACAAGGCCAGCTCAGCTATAATGAATTTCAGAACTACAACTCATTAAAACAGCAGAGAGCATAGTCTCTTCTACAGAGATTCTTACAGATCCTGGTCCTGAAATCATTAATCAGGAACAATTCCCTTAAAGGTTTGCTTGGGTAACGATTTAAAGATAATGAATAATTACAGTCCTCTTCAACTTGGATGCCAAAAGCATATTATTCTGATGCGATAATACATGATATTAAGGAAAGAATCAACTCACATTAGGTTTTAAACAGTGAAATACGGGTGTCTATTCTAGGTACGTAACAACTCAGAGAACCAAGTCCTTATTAAAACCTTACAAGCAGAACACCACACTGAAGTAAGACTTTCAACATCAAGAACACAGTAAAATGTAGCAGCTAGTGAGAGATTCAAGGCAATGTGTTGAAATGGCATAGATCTGACTGACTTATATGAGCTTATTTTTCTTGTATCACTACTGCTATCATGACTAAACAAACTACATGGTGCTGAAATCCTCATTGCAAGAACTCAAGGAATTGGCTATTTGGGACTCTCCAGTGAAGGTCATCTGGTCTAATACAAAGAAGTGTCTGAAGTCCATTGAAATGTTGCTTTTTAAAAAACCTGACAACTTTGAGACTTGTAGGGCTGTAAACAATATGTTTTGCCAATGTGAAACAGCATTTCCATGGTCAGATTGTCCAGCTATGTAACTGGGTAAGTCAAAGCCCTGTTATTTTGCTTGTTTATGAAGTGCTAACCAATTAGTTTATGCGACCTAGTGAATAGCTATATAACTCTGTACATTTACAGAATTAACAAGAATCCAAATAATTTTGTCTGTAATTATCTAACACCCCTAGTCTCATACCAACATCACTGCCATAAACAGGACATTTAAGAGTTTATGACCTGTGATTAATGCAACAGATCTTCAGCTAATTTACAGCAATACCTAGACTCCATTAAACCGAAAACAAATACGAGAGGTATGTCGTAGCCAAAAGTAATAGAAAGCAAATCACTGGGTGAAAGAAGTCACAACAGTCCTGAAACCACACAGGAAAAGAAATTCAAAACAACATGGAGAAAGAGAGAGAAAGAGAGCAAGGGAAAGAAGATATCACAGGGTACGAACCCTGTTTTTTCTGTCCTATCAGTCTCATTTTTGGGTCAGGCCTCTATGTCTCCATTAATGTTACATCTCTGGCTATATTTTTTCCCTTCTATTCAGCTCCACTGCCTAGGGACTACATGGTCTTGTTCTCTGGTGGCTGCTGTCCTCTCCTGCTCTTTGACTGCCACCTGTCTCTCTCTTCTGCATTTAAAGCATTACATAATAATACCATATGATGAAGAGGAGTTAAATGCTTGGCTTGGCTCACCCTCATAAAAGCTATTTCTGTTATGGGGCTTTCTCCTTTCTTCCCCAGATCCTGGCAAACTCAAAATGACTTGACATTTTCCATTGTGATTCTGCATAAGCAAATGGCAGTTTCTCAACAGGGATCCAGAAAGGAGTGAAAGAGGTTTTTAGAAAAAGATGCTACTTGTGATGCAGCGCCTGTGAAAAGCAGTGGCAACTGATATGTGATCACTGCTAGCTAGCACAGCAGGCACAGCCAGGCTGCAGGCCACAGCTCAGAGCCAGCCACTGCAGATGACAGAGGAGTGGGAAACAAAGCAGAATCAGGAACTGATAATGCCCCAGAGCACCATGGTGCTGGACTCACAGCTTCTCTAACCCCAGGGTGCTCATGTAGCTCCACGTTTGCTTTCACACTTCCAAGGACTCCCAGAGTAGCACAAGCAACAGGTTCAGCCCAGGGCAGAACTTCGCTCTTACCCTGTAGTCATTATTTACTCCTTATTTAGTCATTTTAGTCATTATTTTTCCTTCTGTAAGATTTAAATAAGAAAGCTGGTTTTGCCTCAATAGTGTGGCAGTACTGGTGTTCCTTCCATTCTTCTGGGATCAGACATCAGTAGTATGAACATCCCTACTCTTCCTTGTCTATGTCCTTCCTGCAGAGAAGAAAGGCATGTGCCTTCATTCACAGTCAAATGTTAACATCTCTGCTGGAAGAGTCATCAACAGCTTTTGCCACTTGCAGTGTAGAGATTTCTCCTCTGTGAGACAAACTGAAGCCATAAACTCATTTCGCACAGGCCAATGAGACCATCGTATACAAAAGACTTTTGTTGTACAGTATATCAGCCAGTGTTCAGACAAATGAACTGAAGTTTAAGATCTCTGTATGCTATTACCACTCCTGAAGGCAAAGTATCCCACTTGTTAGGAGCTAACTCAGTTGTATACAGACCTGAATTTCCCATTCAATAGAAATAGTTCAACACTACTTAAGTGGTGTTTGCAAACAGTCTGTTCGATAGTTTGTCTGTTTCTAAAAACTGTACATTTATATATATATTTGGAAAAAAAAAAAAACCTACAAACATGCAAAAAAAAAAAAGCAACAGAAACAACAGGATAGCCTAGATTGAAACATATTACCATTTGCAAAGAAATGAACAAATTTGGTTTACTCTGAAAAACCCAGCATGTCAGGATGCCCTTGATGTGACCCAAGTGCTACATACATCTCTGTGGTTCCCCTCTTACCTTACAAGAAGCTGAGGTCCATGGCACACCCTTTCAGCAGTTATTCGGTTTCTAATATTAGCAAAGAGCAGTTTTACTTCAGCATTCATAAAAAACATTGTTAACTCAGATACAAACTGAATCAACTAGGTGTGCCTATGCATAATTTGACTTAAAATTCTCAAATATTAAAAAGACATCACTAAAGAAACCTCCCTAACAAAGCTTTTAAGAAAAACATTTGTTCTAAAAACTACATGAGCAACCCACTTTTCAAACAGGCCAGAACTATGAGAAACCTTTATATGGAAACTTGAAGTGATAGGAAATATTTTATCATGTTCAGAGTCTTAAAAAATGCTTATCAGTGGAGAATCTTCTAAATTAAGAAATAAATTTCCTGACTTCATTTCAGTACGGACTTTCAACTCTTGAGTCTTAGTAGGTTGACCACAGTTGACAATTTTTTTTTTTGTGAAAATACACCAAACTAAAATATATTTACATGGATGAATCTAAATCATAAGATACTCAGTGCAACATGTGCTTGATTGCAAAGACTCCTGAAATGTTACCTCTCGATTTTATACTTCCACTTAAAATCTTGAAAGGCATTATTTGATTTTCTTTTATTCTAGTATCATAACTCAAATATGAAATTAAGTGAAACAATCAGTTTTTCCATTTCTTAGCTACAGTCTGCATTCATTCCTACTAAGTCATATATGTAATCTGACTACAATGAAAGCAGTAGTTTTTCTAGGTCTTGCAAAGACAAAAGGTTCTGTACAAGTACAGAAGGCCTCCCACAGGAGAGTTTCAGCCTGGTTTACTCATAGAAAATTAAATTTTAAAGTGTATGGAAATAGTCATAGCATTTTGTAAAGCACTTCCATTTCTGTGTAGATCTGAGAAGATAAATACAATTTAAATCGAATTATGTCCTAGTTTCCTGAGGAACAAAGTAATAAATAAAATTAGAAAATAAAACTGTAAAGCCCTGTTATTATCTGACTTTTTCAAGAATATTACTGTTAGCACCCAGGACTTCCCAGTCAAGTGATACCACAAAATGGCACACAAACTTCAAGACTATAGAGAAGCTCGGTAGCCAAAGCTACCTTGCTCTGTTATTTTCATTAATGAGTAACAGTCAAAGCTAGAAATACACGACAGCAGCTGACAGTGTGGGTGGTGATACAGAAAAATAAGAAGGAAAGTAGTCTAAGTCTTCCCCTCCCAATGTCCCATATAACACATCCATATTCTGATATATTTAAAGGCTGGTAATCAGAATTAGTCAACATTGTAGCTCTCTATAACCTAACCAGGATATTTATAGAGAGTGGTTCCCTGAAGAAATCGAAAACCTGTCCGTGTGCCTTTGCTTTATTGTTAGGCTGCACAAAATTTTGAGTAGTGATTCATCAAAACCAATTTGGATAATACAGTCTATTGGTGGTGCCTCAGTGGATGCATTACCAATGCACAACAGAAAATAAACAGAGAGATAGAACAAGTACAATGAAACAAGGCAAGTCCTGCAATCCTGGAGGCTGTCACTGAGGTCTCCTGATCTCACAGAATACCTTGCACAGTGATCAGCAGCGTGAATTTGCTGCCTACTGCAGTACGTTGCATGACACTGCATAACAGTCTAACAGCAGCAGCGAAGTATCATCTAATGAAGCAACCTTGTAGGGGATCAGACTTACATCCCAACCAGAAGATTTACCCCATAGCACTACAAAGACCCCAAAGTATTCTTGACCGTTTCTCCATGTGTCCTTCTTTACCTTGTGGATTTTGAGGAGGAAAAAGGACAAGAAAAGCTTATGTCTTCCATGTTGACACCGAACGGGTCCACAGTGGAAGCCCCCTTCTATTTTATTCTACAGAGATTTCAGGTTTTTTAGTCATCACTAGAATCTTTGTACCTCCACCTACTGTACCTGCTTTAATAACCCAGGAATTCACAACTGATGGCACAATGCCCCAAAGTAAGATTTCTAACCTTGACACGGCAGAGGTGTTATTGCTCATAAACAGTACCTTCATTTCATTCTCTAAGAGACATTTCATATATGTACAAGAAAACTAGGAAATGCCTGTGCAGCCTTAACTTCTGCCTTGTAATGAATATGCATTATGACATGTGGTTAAAATTTACTCGTGAGATAATCCCATTGTGTTGTGCCATACAAGTCCCCTGCCTCACATTCCTTGAGATATCGGCACCAAGGCGTAATGAACAAAAAGTGTTACATTGACAAATGCAGGTATTCCCACTACTGTTCATGTGTGTGCATGTAAATGCATAAACATACACATACAACAATGCTTCTGAACCACAGTCAGAAATGTTGAACTTCAGCAAGAATTATTCAATCTTTAAAGTCATGGATTCATTATTTTTTAGTATCACTGACTTCTCAACAATTCATGAAACCCTTATCAAAATTTGATGTGCATTTCATGAATCTCTGAACTTAATACTTTATATATATATATATATGTTGGGCAATAAATATTGACTCCTTTAGAAGAATTTGGTGCTGTGTACACTGAATATAAGGATATTACAGTTGTTTCAAGATTAAGGTCTGCAAGTAGTAGGAGCTAACATACAGGTAGAGCAAGCATTCAAAAATGGGAAAACTTTGTCCTAAAGCATTTTGCTATGTTCAAGCAACAATCAGGTTTGGTTATTATCATCAGTGCTTTCAGAGCAAGCTTCCCATAGCTAGGGAAAGAATTACCACTTACCAACAGATATATGAAATGCCAATAAGGCTCTCACCTACCGGCTACCACATGAGCAACTTCCACTTCTCAACAGGAAAATCTAATTTGCTCCATCCTGTCAACCCATATGTTCTACAACAACTGCAGCTGATATCTACAATACTTGTACTTCTAGTAATCTTTTTCAAACTGCACTATTTAGGATGCAACTTTACCGTTGTGAATACAATCGCTAAAATATTTTCCTTTTTTTCACTTGATTCCTAGAGCTTTTTGCACAGTGTAAATTACATCTCAAAATTAAAGACTGAAATCTTATTTTTGAAAATATGAAACATTTTAATTGTATTCACAGATCAAAAAAAAAAAAAGTGGCTGTGATAACTACATCAATTCATTACTTGGAAAAGTAATACTGTAAAAAATAAAATTCTGAACACTTATCCTTCAATTCAGCTTAGCAACAACATTTTTACCACATAATCTACCCACATCACATGCATCGCCATCAAATGGACAGCTGGTGGCCCACAAAACTATAAATAAGAATAACTCTTTCAGAACACTTATTTAGAAACTATGAAATTACATGATTATATGCAATATTGTATTTCTTATGCTAAAGATCACTTTTGGGAAGTTGTACCAGCTTATATACTTAAGGACAAAGCAAGAATCTGATAAAACTCCACAGCTGGATCCAATACCTTGAACACTCCATTCTATTTTGAACTTTGCTTTTCTTCTTCAAATTAAGTCCTGTGTTTATAAACAGGATCTAAGTCCCTCCTGAGGTTAATCAAATAAGCACAAAATACAAACCCAAAAAAGAGAAAGCACCTTCAAAGATGATATTTGCTCAAAACCTGAAGCAGTTGCCATGGAAATCATATTCTTTTGATCCATAAATATCGTCAAAATAGAATGAGTGTTTGAACCAGGTCCAGCTAGTTTGAGATCAGAAAATAAAAGGGAAATGAAAATGACAGAAGGGAAAATAGGTGATAAAAACATCTCCCCAAAAGTTACATTTACCTCCTCTTTTCAAACTTTTTTCTTAAGTCTGTGTTTTACTAAAAACTACATTTCAATAACTCTTTAAAGTAAATTGAAAGTGATAAAGAGGTGAAGATTTAAACAAAGAGACTAAATTAAGGACAAGGTTGTTAAATATTATATAACATAACTATTCTAGCAGCATGAACTCTTTGTAGCTACTAGTTGTACATAGTCAAGAAACTATTCTTGGAATTGAATGTCTGCATTTAAACTTGTGAATAGATAATTTAATTCAAAAGAATTACTGATCTCCCTAAGTAATCAAGAAACTTTACTATATAAAGTGAAGGTTAAGTCAAACTGTACCCTTACAGACCCAGGGATCATGGAAAAACTTAACCACAAAACTGTATCTACTATACTCAACACCAGTAAAACAGTTTTTCCTACAGGCTTGGATTCTACCTGCAGTCTTCAAATACTTCTCCCTCCACCCCACTCTGCTCTTTCACTGCCTTAACTATGACAATGATCCAGTTAAGAAATTAGCCCTTTTTTCATGTCAATAAGATCACAACTGACAAAAGGCAGTTAATTGATGCTACATATGGTATTACACTACACTTCCAGTGAGTAGCTGCAGAACATTCCTTCATAGGCTCAAGGTATAGCAATGCCTGTGTCCATACTTTGGGGAGCTGGGGGGAAGTACTGTAGCAGCCCTCATGACTTCATTGGTGCTTTGTCTCATCCTTTCCAAGGGAAAGGAACCACTACATTTGCAAACTGGGAGGACTGATTGTAAGTATAGATTTGTTCCAGGCTCAGCTCTCCAGAATTCACCCAGATAAACCAAGTCCAGGAGACCTAGACTTCCCATCATGATTACTCTTATTATTTACTGTTCCTCTTCAAGAACAGGGACAACTGAGCTTAGATTTCCTATCTCTGGAAAGTAGTCTATGCCAGTGATAGCTCAAGAGGGGCAAATTTATATAGTGCAGGATTATTTGGAAATACACTTTTCTCATCCTTCACTTACACCTCCTTCCACCCCAGCCTCCTGTACTGGAAGAGCTTGAGGACAGCCTCAGAATCCTAGATGTGTCGCTGGAGATCACACTGCATAACAGCTACAATTGCTTCTCCTCCAAGCAAAGTCTGGAGGCAGGAGAATTTATTTTCTCTACTTTAAAATGATACTTAGAAAAACCTTGTTCTGTGAGCTGCTTCATCCTGAAATCTCTAAAGTTTGCTCAGACAGCACTTGCAAAACAACTTTGGGAATGAAAGAGTGATGGTTCATTCATATAACAGCAATACCCTCAGAGAAGATCTCTTTCTGCAGAAAATCACTGCTTACTAGTCCTTATTTTATCTTGCAAAATGGTGCTTCATTGGGCCGAAATAACATTGGTAATTGCTGCCTTGCAGCACAACCTACCAGAGCAGAAAGAGGGTTGTGAAAAGCAAATACTTTTTTCTGTGCTATAGTGAAAGAGATCTCAAAAAAGCCTTTTCCTCTGGTTATATTATTTCTTTCCCTAAAGATACCGGTTTAGTACCAAAGGGCTATGGTGGTAAACACAGTCAAAATAAATCAAGGAAGGGAAAAAAATCACACCAAACTTAAGTAGAAATATAAGTTCAAACTGCTAAACTGACCAGTCAGAGGACTAAAATAAACAGGCAAACAAACAGAAAACCCACACAACTTGCTCACCTACAGAATGACAACAAAACCAAAAAAAAAACCCCAACCACACTAACAACACTATAAATTATGAATTTATAAGTATCATCATGAAATAAAATGGGGGAAAAAAAAAGCAAAGCAAACCTGAGGAATTAAAATATCATGTAAGCATTGCATTCATATTCTTGCAATGCAACAGTCATGTTGCTTAAAACCTCCTGGGCTTCATGAAATATTTTAAATAGGGTTTTATCATAACAAACAAACACACACAAACAAGAACAACAACAACAAAAAAATCCCCACAACTAAACAAATAGAAAAACACACCAAAAAAAAAAAAAAGGCAAAAAATTCAGCCTTCCAAGATAGATTTGTTAGAAAATGACAATTGATTCTATGACAATTATTTCACAATATCATCTACTATTTCTGTTATATCTGACATCAGTAGAACTGGAAAGCTTCATTACTATTATCACTAAAAAAAAAAAAAAAAAGACATACGTAGAAGTAAAGACAACACCATACTTATGCTACTGCACAACACCTACGTTACAAAACAACTCCAGCGGAGGCCCAAGTATGTTAGACACTATGAAATATTTATGAAGATGTATTTCTTTTTTGTAAAGTCCTGGGCAAGACCCAAAGAAGGAAAGAAAACTACCTCTTTTATACACTTTGCTTTCCTTTTTGTATTTGAATTTTCTTTTCAGGCAGTCACAAAGATTCAATGTCACTTTCTCCTTCTTGAGTGATCAACACCTACTCAACAGCCTTTCAGGGCAGTGCAGACAATGTAAAGCTGGACAGTTTTGGAGAGGACAACAGCCTTATGGCTCAGGTAGGAAAGCCCTACTGCAGACTGGCTCAAAGACTTCTTGTGAGCAAATGACAACAAACCGTCACTGTCCATAGAACGGGAAAGGGAACACAGGCGGCCACACTCTACAAGGAACCATCAGAGTGCCACAGACTGAAGAGTTAACCAATAGCAAAGATGCATACCAATGATTGTTAACTATACATCTATATATGGACTTCCTGTTTACAGGGCAGCTGATATGTATAAGTGATCTCTGGAGCAAAAATCTTCCAGAAAATTTCTTAGAAAATATGGTTAGATAACTGCTCATGCTAAAGTTATATTGGAGCTCAGGGAGGAAGAGAGTTAAAGACACACTTCATCTGTTATATCAGGCTTACTCAAAGAAACGTCGGTGTGCAAATTTAGTGGGATTGAGGTCAGGACTTACTGCCTATATCCCTGAAAGGATGAGATGCAAAAACTCCAGAACAGCTAGACAGTGAATGAAGATATACTACATTTAAAACAAGCAGACTTTTTTTTTTTTCTATTAGCTAAAAGTGGCAGAATTTTTCTAAAATTCTGAAACCATTTATCCTCACATGAATAAGGACAAGCATACTTGGATCACGATCCCGTAATCCAGTGAGAGAGCATACGCATGGGAACATATTTTTTTTGTATAAATTTGCACATTAGGATCCTTATTTTTCATTTCTATACCCATCCTGTGTTGTTTTCACCTTCAGAACCACTAAAACTTATGTACTAGTATTCTAGGGCATTAATTATGCCTTTTTTGACTGGAAGGCACTATGTGTAAATATGTTGTAAATAAAATCTGTTCGGTGCATTAGTGACAGCTCCCTGTTGGCTTTTCCTATTTTGACACTTCTTTTCAAAAAGAAATACAGAAATAAAATATTTTCAAAGGTATGTGCCTCACAGAGTTCCTTGAGGCATGTGTTATCTTATTGCTACATATTCTTTGGCATATGCTTTTTTTAAAAAAAATAAGAAGTTCCTGAACAAACACAATATCTTTTGTTCAGCAGAGGAAAAACAAATTATTCCTATTCCATTTACGCTGTGTGACTATTATGTAGAAAATAAGACTACAGCTTTCTTTCTAAAGAGAGGTAGGCCCAAAAGCAGATCTTTAAGTAAGCTGATTTGTTTTGCTAAGGAACATTATAGGTGGGTGTAAATTAGTCAGAAAACGGTCACAGATGGTAAGGAAGTACAGCTTACACAAATTCATACACTGTAACGAAAAATGATGCATAAGAGTATACAGGAAACTTAACTAGAGAAGAGTATAAAGTAAAAGTGGTCTTGCTCTTTGTTTGCATCTTTCTCAAATAGATCTACAGCTTTCCCTGAACTCACCACAAAATACGCAACTGGAGGATGCTTGGTGGAAGTCACTTGAGACCATTCAGCCGGCCTCCACAAAATCTCCCTCTTCCAAAACCTGACAGTCCTGGTACTTTTCCATCCTCTGAGCCCTGACCACTTCTCTCTTCTTCTAATGGCCACATTGGAAACAGAAGAAAGAGTTTTCAACATCCCCAATACAAGCTGCCATGTAAAAAAGTTTTGGCCCTTAAAAAATGCTGATTTAAGTACATCAGCCTGATTTTCCTTTTTGGGAAGAACTGAGAACTCCATTCATTCCCACTAACAGCCTGCAGCTGACTGCAACTTCCCAGAACTAAGAGGGAGTTGCCTGTATTTCTTTTTGAATGCTTACTTGTACAGTTGTTCAACACTTCTCTCTCTAGACCTTTCAGGCATGGGTCACCACCATATCCTTCCTCGTATCTGCCTTACATAAAATCTTGATGTTATTTCTTCCTAGTAACTACAAAATTCACCCTTCACTTTCTACTTGTACAACAAATCACTGGTTTGTAATTGTACCATGAACTACTGAAACCTCATTCTCTACAGGGTATTTTGGAATTAGCTGTCATGTCCTGCTAGTCCAGAACATCCTCACAAGATGCATCTTTTTAGCAACTAAATTTGAATTAATTGTCTTTGCTCATTTACCTTCCAAAACCATTCTAAGATTTTATTCTTAGTGCTCCCCATATGACTCCAATTATCAAAATGTGTATGAAATCATTGTTTTTAATAGGCTAATAGATTTTAATAGCTTTTTTTAAGACCTCTTTTCAAAGAGGTACACAGCTGATCAAAATTGTTCTTGGGATGTAATCTTTAATTCTGCTTTATTCTGACCTCACTTTGCTCTTATTCACCTAGTATCATACTCCAGATCCAGGGAAAGCTGCTGCTGTTTCCCTCTGCTTTGCAAAGGGTCAATCAACCCTTTACACAATACAGGTAAGAATATGCAAACAGCATAAACTCTAAAAGTACACAGCAAAAGGTGTTTAATGGTTATACATCCACCTGCGTATTTTACCATTTAAAGTCTGGTAAACACTTTGCTGTCATCAAGGTAAACAGAAGTACGCGCTCAATGAGCAGTGCCATGGGTGACTAGTACAGCAGATGCCCCAGCACACTCCATAGAAGCATCACAGAATGACCAAGGTTGTCAAGGACCTCAGCCCAGTCCCCTGCTCAAAGCATAGCAGAGTTTGTATTGTCTTCCCTACACCCTGACTATTTTCTGCAGGAGGAGACACGTACAAACCTTTACAGAGTTCTGAT
>VWZY01008424.1:28289-59258 GCA_013399075.1 Chloroceryle aenea
CCCCCCTCCCCCTCACAAACTGAATTCAGATTGTGGTCCTAGAAAAGTAAGGATTGTGTTAATTTTTTCTCCAGGACAAATACCATTAAGATACATGCCTTTTATTCATATGAAAGGGTTCATGTTCCTGATCAAGTGCACAATTTTATAAAATTATTTTTAATAACATTCATCTGAGCACAAGTGTACAGTCACTTTTCAGACCATTTACACAGCTCATACTTTCCAAGTTTATACATGAGATCACTACAAAAGATGTGAAAGCTGCACCAAACTATATCACACCTCCACTGATCTCCCCACATGCACTTTGAAATAGAAAACTGTTAAGGTTGGCAAAACACAGCTTGCTTTCAGTAAATCAATGCTGACTGCTGCTGACTGCATACTTGCTCTTTATGTGCTTGCAGCTGGCACTCCAAAGATGTTTACCATGACCTTTCGAGGGACTGAAGTCTGACCAAGCTATAGATCGCCAAAGTCCTCCTTTTAATGTTTATTTATTTATTAAGATGTGTATAACAGTAGCTTTATTCCAGTTGTCAAAGTCCTCTCTTAACTGATCTTTCAGCCTTGCAATCACATACACAATATCTTTCAGCACCATTGAGTGAAACCCATCTGGCCCATGGATTTGAACAGAGAAGAACAAGGAAGCCCTATGACCTTCAAAAGTACCTTATTATATACCCTGCTTTGGAACAGCCTTAAAAAAAATACTCCATTCTCTATAAAACACCAGGGATGTGAAGGTGATTTAAGTTAGCCCTCATATTAGTAGTTTATTCCTCCAATCCATAAATACACACAAGAAGAGTCTTACTGCTTTTTACTTGCAACTCTCAACAGATGAATGCCATCACAAATGTGCCAACGTATATTGTTTCTTGTGATTAAACAGGCATGATTTAAAAGCGGTGAGCTTTTACAGACCATAATTTAAACAAAAAATAAACATTCTCTGTGCTTGGTCAACAGTGCTAATTGTTATATTTAGTTACAACATCACTTTACATCATGCAAATCCTAGAAAATCTTAAATATTTGATTGCCTAATTTCCAAGTTGTATCATAAGAAAAATATCAAAATATCAGCCATACCAACTACTGCCTTTGATTGTGCTGTTGTTGTTTTAAATGTGGATGGAATGGTTTGAAGGTTTGTTTACTTCTAAGAGTTCTGCAAGGGCTTTTGTTAAAATAAGATACTTGTTTAGTAATTCTGTTTTGATTGAGCATTTTTAAATGATTTATCATATTGACAATAACCATTTTCAGCACACACTATTATGATTCCATGGGACTTTATAGTGGGATATGCTGAGAATACATATGAGGAGTATCAACAGAAGAAAAACACATCACCCCACACTCATTAGCTTAACAAATTGCTAAGACAACTAGAAGCACTTTTTTCAGTGTTGACATCATTTTTATTTTTTTTTTAATAAAAACTAAACAACTGCATCACAAACATTTTCTTTAAACAAACAAAAATATCTAACAGCAAGCAAATTCAGATATTTGGAGGCAGGTCTCTGCACATGGCATCTGTTACTCCTCTGTATGGATGCAGGCTTCAAATTTGGGATGCTATTTCTTACTGTACATGGTGGAAAACAATGAGTCACAGATGGAGCTTTCCTGCCTGAACTCTCTATTCCCTTCTGATTTTTGGTCAGCATTTTCAGCATAAAGGGGAATAGATGAACTTTGTGGGTTCTGAAGTTCTGCAGACTGTGCACCTTTGCCAGTGAGACAGGGAGACAGAAGGGAATATGCTAGGAACTACAACAAACAGTCCATAAAACTAACTTGATCATATATAGTGCCTAAGAAAAATAATTCACACTTAATCTTTTGCCTGAGCATTCCCAGGACAATAGGAAAGGGCTGACCTATATCCCATATACCTTTGTTTTTAAATATGTTTGTGTGTATGGGTTTTTGGGGTTGTTAGTGGCTGGGTTGTTTTTTTGTGGGTGTGTTGTTTTGTTTTGTTTTTTTTTGTGGTGGTGTTGGTTTGTTTTTCTGTAGTTTTTTTTGGGGGGGGGGGGGGGGGGGGTGGGCAGGTTTCTTGTTTTTGTTTTGTTGTTGGTTTGCTTGTTTGTTTTTTGTTTGTTTGTTTTGGTGAGGTTTGGTTTTGTTTTGTTTTGGGTTTTTGTTTTTTTTTTTTTTTTAAGTTTTGTTTACCCAGATAAAAATCAATCAACTGCATTTCTCACTTCATTTTCCAACCCTCCAGTGAATTTTCTCAAGTACAATGGGTCCTTGGTAACACTGGAACTGAATAAATTTTTGAATCCACAATCTGCTTTAAGATGAAGTATCAGATTTTGTTCCCTAATAGTGAAATGTGCAGACTGCTACTAAAAGGAAAAGGAAATTCTTGGGAGCTCCTTGATAAAATTTGCAAAACAGTGGATTTCTTATTCTGTTTATTTTTCATCTCTCGGGTACTGGGTTAATTCCTGGAACAAGTAATGGTTTCCCCACCCCAGAGGAAATACTCAACAATAAAAGCTATCCAGAAAGGTACAGTAATCTTTTGCTCCAGTGATGCTAAACATTTAAAGAAAAGGATTAGAAACAATTGACAAGTAGATGAAGCAGAAGGCTGCTGCATATTTATTTTTTTATGCTATCAGTTACAGTGGCTCCAAAGATTTCACACACATTTCTGTTGCTTCCACACTGAAAAGATAAAGCACACACTAAAACTGATCTTTTAGATCACAGGCTCACACCAGAAACTAATTTTGTCTCCATCTGGACATCAAAAAAAATTATGTTCCCATATAACAAAGTTCAATCAAGATTCATCAATGCATTTTAAACTAATAATCTGCAAGCAATTTACAGCTTAAAAGCAACAACCAGAATGAATGCAAAAGATCAATTAAAAGAATAAATACATCTGAGAAAATATATTATTCTTTCATAGAAGAATTGTTAATAGGAAAAGAGAGGAAATTCATCAGTTGATCCACTATAAATTACTTGCTTAACTGTTAAAAGTCTCAGAAGCACAACAGCTTGGATTCAAACTTCTTCCAGTTACAGTTTATTAATACCTATGAACACACCATTTATTCATTGTGATTGTATATATTTTTTTTCCTTAAAATACACAAACTTCTGTCCTTTCACACATAATATTCTTGGATAGCCAAAAGGTACAGAATAGCTGCCATTCATACACAGCACAGGAAATCTACACGAAGGAAGTTTGATATCTATTCAGGAGGCAATGGAGGGAGAGTGGGGAGAAATGAGACCTAAATCTTTTGAATTGCAGCTCACAAACAGATACAATCCTACAGAAACATAAAATAGAAAACAAAAGTTTTCTATTCTAATTTCTATGAGATTAAAAAATTATGTTCTCTTCAAACCAAGTGAAAGAGACTAAACGTCTTGGAACACAGCTTCATGAAGAGAAGTTCAATGACATATTTTAAGAAACCAAATGCAATTATTTCAGTGAGCAATGTAAAAGCAGCCCTTGAACTAACAGGTTTGTTTTAATCCTTATTTCCAGCACTGGCAAGCACCAAAACCAGCACGCAAGCATCTGGGAGTCCAGAAGCAAGAACATGCTCAAATCCAAAGTCTGTCTCTTCTGATCAAAAAAATAGTAAAAAAACCCCAAACCAATAAGCAGAAGAGAAGCTGTACAAAGTATATTTCATCAATATACCAGCACTTTGTCTCCATCTTTGGAAAGGTGCATTTGTTATAGAACACACACAATTGCATACTCACCTAGGGAAGTATCTTCAGCTTTGTTTTGGGCTAATGCAATCAGTTTGCCCTTCACACTCAGAGGTGGTAAACCACAGGTATACAGGAAAAAATAAGACCGATAGGAAGCATTTACATCCTTCATTGTCTTTACAGCTGAACCCTTGTTCCCTAATAGTTGTATTTTGAAGCACACATGTCTAAAGTAACAAGAAGCATCACTGCTTTCTAGATTCATTCAATTACAATCTGTGGCACAACTGACAAAAATGTGTACTGACATAAATTAAAATAATTTACAAGTACTTCATTTATACATTTGAGTATAACCAAACTTCAAACTTCTGGCCATCACTTTGGGGTGATTTTTCTAGTTGAAAAGTTTTGCCTGTCCTAAGGTATTTTAGATATCAAATATTCATTCCAAGCTGAATAATCTTCTAGTTAGCATATTTGCATTTTCTCATAAATAAAGCATGAACTATTCTTCAAATGACAGGGGACTTAATCTCTCAGTTTTGCTTGAAATCACATGTTTTAGTGTCTGAAACGAAACAAAAAAAAGCAGCTCTTTCAAGCCTTAAGTTAGTATAAAAAGCTATTATCTTTTTTCTTTCTTCAATATAGCTTAATTTTAGAATAAAGGACAGGGGTGTTTTTTGTTGTACTTTTTTGGGTTTTTTTTTGTTTCCCCCCTCCCCCCAAACCAGGTACTGAATTGACATAAGTTTTGGTGAAGCATTCTAACAATGTGACAGAACTATGAGGAGACAATCCTATAATTAATCCTAGTTGGGTTAAAGACAGAATTACACAGATAATTTAGACTTATAACTTTAGTGTTCATACTGCTTCAAGCACCAAACCTAGTCTTCCAGCTTTATGGACAGAGTGGCAGCCGTGCGAGTCATTTTGTGTGCCCTGAATATCTATGTGACAGAAAGTACATTAAAATTAGTCCTTTAACAATACAGCCACTGGATTTTCAAACTGAAGCCCTAAACAACTTTACCACAAAAGTGGCATTAAAAAATAACAAACAACTTAACAGAAACACACTCAGAAGTACAAACTACTTCCAGAAGTGTCAGCTTCAAGGTTAACAGCAATAAAGTCCACGGCTCAGAAGCAGAGAAAATGCCATGCCTTGAGCATTTGTCCTCATTTTTAAACACTTTGCACATTTCATTTAACAACTTGAAGTTTGCATTTCTGACTCTCTCCCACAAGTCTTGCAACTGATTTACATGAAAAGTCAAGGTATTGTAGCTGTGTCTGTTCTTTAAAAAGTTTCAATGACACTAAGACACAGAAATGCAGAACAATTTAAAGAAAACTAATTTGGGTGATCAGGCTTTTTATTAGAGGATGATGAAACTTCTGCTCCTGAACTGTTGCATTCCAGCAGAAGAGACAATGTATGTTTTGTGCAGATTTTTTCCTACCAGTTTTTGAATGCTAGAAATCCTCAGACTGACTACTTCAATGCTTCTAAATGCTTTCCAATGGAAAACTTTTGGAAATTTAAACTTACCCTTTGAAAACTGAGAGTGATAAGCCATGTGAATTTTGACGTAATCACTTACTGCTTTTGAAACTCCTACAACTTTTTAGAAAGTACACAATTATGTTCTGATGTTTGGCCTGAAAAATTATTTCCCTATCAGTAAATTACATCATGAAGAAATCAAATAATATCACAGGTTAGAATTCCATAAGGCAGTTAACATTCAATCAGAGAGAATCTAATGTAGGGATCTTTAGTTATCCTGGTTAGTTATCCTGTATTTAGCTGAATCAAAACAAAATAATCAGAAATAAAATAATTCACAAAGCACAGAGAGATATATAAAGGCAATTTTGTTTCAGATTTCCTAATTTGTTTCAACTCACACACACATTCTTCTCTTTTTTAATTATTATTATTAGAGCACAAACCCAGATGCTTCAGACTTATAAAGAAAATTAGATCTGCCTAAAACACACAACAAAGTTTGTTGTCTAAGGTGTGTAAGTAGGAAGTTTCCATAGCCTTGATACATAGCAAGTGGAGAAAGAGAAGCAACCCCCCAAGGAAGTCAAAGCACGTGCTGAATAACCACTTCCTGCATCTGCTGCTTCATTTACCATTGTCAGCTCAAGTTAACTTATTTTAGATGCAGCTCCAAAAACACATGCCCTAGATCAGCACCCAAAATTAGGAAAGAATAGCGAGTTCTTTGCATGTACATGTCCATGCATAGACACTGAATACATAGTAACTTGGCTTTGTTTTTTTCCTTAAAATTAGTTATTATTCACTCTTCCTATCCCAGTGTAAGCTCTCATCAGAACCCAGCACATAAACCAAGCCAGTGCACGTCCTCCAGCTGCAGCTTCCGTAAAGAATAAAAAGCTTATCACATTTGTGGCCTCAAAAATGGAAGCACAGAACTGGACAAGAACAGCAGGCAAAAGGGAAAGCAGAAAAACTACTTCGTGTTCGCAAAGATAAGAGCAAAATGCTCCAAAATAAACAAATTCACAGAACGATTTATTGAAGCTGAAAACTGCAGGCCCCCCCAGTGCCATGGAACAGCATGCGCTATGGAACAGCTCTACTTCCCTCAAAGGGCAATGGAGAACTGTAGCTCAGCTGCAAGCAGCTGTGTTAGCCAGAGACAGGGCTACCCAGAGAGAATTCTGAACTGGCTCACAGGAAAGGATTCAAAGGCAACAAAAACAGAGGCTTGGCAGACAAGTGTCAGGTAGAAGGGTCTGAAGAACTCATTAATGGTACCTTATTTAATTTACCTTATTCTGTGTGTACTTCCAGTGCTGACTATAGTTTGACAGACAGAACTGAATACATTACCACATAACTGATTCATCAGATAGGCAACTTTTTCTGTCTGAAAGCCCTAGCAGGCAAAGAAGAAATTAAATGTACAATAAAAATACATACACACATGCTGCCATGTATGTCAAACATCAATCACTATTAAAAGTCCTGTGACGCTGATGTGCTTTTGTTAAGTTCTATATCAAAAAGAATTTATTTTTAAAAATTATTCTGGCCTCTCAGATCTCAAGATCTGAACCTCTTTGAAAATCTGGATGCTTTTTAAAGATGACAAATATGGGTTTTGATAGTGTAACTTCAGAATTTTATTTTTAAAAGAATGACCTTTATATTTATAAAACTGATGAAAGAAGAGAGTTGAGTTTTCCCCATTCTCTTAGAAGGTGTTTTACAGACTGGTCCTCCAAGAGCTTCTGCCTTTACACAGGTAAAGTTTTTCAAACTAAACAGGACTTGTGTCCTTTGTTGAAAATGGGTAGCACTGCATTTTACAATACCACTGTGGTTAAATATACACATTTAACTTGCATAGTCTTTCTTTCTAGCACCTCTAAAGATATTGTTGAATCAATTTAAATGTTTAAAGTTTTAACTCAAAGATATGAAGTGGTAGTTTCTGTTAGTATATAAAACATTGATCAAGCTGTAGATACTGAACAAAACCCTACCTTCTATATATTTAATCAAATAGTTCTTATTTTCAGATTATCACCTAAATTCTGCAGGTGTTAGCGGAGAATTCACCTAGAGCACAGGTCTGTAATACACAATGCTCTACAGTAAGTTTGTGTTTGTTTTTTGTAATTTTGAGATTTTTTTCCCCAATGGTGAGCTGCAGGAAAAAAAGCTTCATGTACATATACCATTGCAATATTGTTTTAATTAGATTTCTGCGTATTCTGTCTGCATACAAATTTATCATTTTCAATATTATTATCCTGTTCTTCCCCAAAACTTAAATACAGTCTAAACAGCATAAGCAACTATTTAAATCTTTTGGTAGTACATTCATAATGAAAAATATTGCTCCACTCTGTGCAATTAAATCAGGATCAGTAACTACCTGGGATCATAATAGGGAGAGGGCAATAAAAATAGGTCTTGGTTAAAATAAGTGTTTGTAATTGGTTTTGTTTCCAATCATAATCTGGAAACTTGCATATAGCAGACTGGTTATGGATAATTTTGCATTCAAATGTTTTTAATCATCTGAAGACCAAATCTCTACCAACTGCTGATTCCAGCAGAAGATTAAAAAAAAGATAAAAAACATGGATCTAAGAGAGAGGACATGTTTAGCAGATAAATATGGCTCCAGAAGATTGAAAGAGTTAGAAAAGTAGTCTTATTTTGGGATACAAAGAGAAATAAAAATAATCTCAGAAAGGTATTCCACAAAGCACATTGCCAGAGTCTAAGTAGGTAACCTGGAACCATGAAGTCAAATTTCACAGTGCCACACTGCAGCCCTAACCCAGGCATTCAGAGTCTCCCAGAACTCTGGGAAGACTAGAAAGATTCAGGAGATCCCCAACAGCCACAGACCTGCTTCTCAACAGGAGATTAATGATGTATTTGAAGAATGAAGATGCTGCACTACCTTGCAACAGGGAAAAGAACACTCACAAGTGACAGAACAGTAATTCATTGTCAACAGGAAAGATAACGACTCTGAGCTTAGGAAGCAAGGTTTTTTCCTGCTACTGAAGCATCAGTCACAGCTACAGTTATGAAAATGGAGAATGTTAACAAGGTTAACAAACAAAACCAGACAAACAAAAAGTGAAAGTGTAGCTAACAACACTTGAAATAAATATTAGAAAGTTACATACAAAAACTATTTTCTCTTCAAAGGGCCCTATCCTCCTAGCCTCTTTATCAACTTGAAATGGCCTAATGCACATTGGAAGCTTCAAATTATTTACAGTACCTATGCAATAAGAACAATTAAAGCCACTTCTAATTGCAAATACATTTACAAAATCCAAGTTACACAGTTGCATTTTATATGCATCCACCAAAATAAAATAAATTAGTAGCAGTCTTGTATAACATCAAAAGTTGCCATTACTAAATACGAGACTAACAGCACTGTAAGAATATGAATACAGAGTTTCAAATGTATATCTGCCAACAGCTACCAGTTTCTATTATTTTTATTGCAATCAATTAAGAAAAGTGAGCTACAGGTAAGAGATACTGCACCATTTTAAATACTTGTACTTTGAAATTATATTATGGTTTCTTGCTCAAGTTAAAAGAGACTTATTGTAATTTTAGATTTCCAGGCAGCCTGCAGTGGGTGGTGGACAACTGAGCATGCTATTGATGACTTTGGTTATGGTGGCAACTTCAGAATTAGATTTGCTTATCAGTCTTACTGCAAGTTGTACAATTCCGGTGCTTACACGAAAGCTCTCATGCAATGCTTCATTTAGTCCAACTGCACAAGAACATAACTGATTATTAGAAAGTTATATACTCTGGTTGAATAGTATATTGGACAATACAGTCATGCAATTACTGGAGAAGCAATAGATGTTATTAAATCAAATTTGCAAGGGAATGTCTACATACTTAATTAGCATTTGACAAAAGTGCTTAAGCGAGGAAGTTACAGCTTTCCAAAATATCAATTAGTATTTTAGTAATAAATTGTCATCTTATGATCTTGCTCTAGTAGTTTTGTTAAATGCCATTTAAGATATTGCCATCTTTATAACCAGGATAACAGTGGCAGCTCATTAAGAGAAAGAGCAGCCTAGTTCTACACCCACATAAAAGAAATGACTGGCTCTTAAAAGTGTAGCACGCAGGCTGCTGCAACTGCAATCCCAACCTACCTTTTCTCAGACTGAATTCTTCAACTCATGACCCTTTCATCTTCACACAAACTGAGGCAGTAGATACTACTTAGACAAAATCAAGTTTCAGGTACTTGGATGGTACTTGTTGCTTCTTTGATTACTAATGTTCCTTGAATTCTCAGGGTGGGAAAATGAAGGACAAGTTGTGTCTGAGACCTTGGACTATGCCCTCTGCCTATAATTTCTCAGTCTCTTTAACAGAGTGCTCAGTTAACTGACAGTTGTTAAACTGACTGGCTTAAAATTTAAATGCCTTCTTATCATCATGCTATTAAATATGCTTATAGCCTGAGCTCTCTTATCAGACTATCATGTACAAACATACAAGATGGAAAAGTGAGGTAAAAAGATCAGAAGTAAAACTTTGAGAATTTGAGCCTAAAGTCCTACTTCCTTAGTAATAATTTCCCTTTTATTGCTTCCATCCTTCACTTTTTCCTTGTGAATTTCACAGCATTCCTCGATGTTTTCCAGTTTACCAATGAACCCAGTGGCAGACATACAGTATCTGTGCACATACCAAGCGCAGTTGAATCTTCAGCTACATTTTTCAGGAAATAAACCTGGAATAAATGTAAGAAAATACATGTACCTTTGGACATAAGAGTAAAACCAGTGAGCATCAACAAACATCAATTCAGTGATACCACAATTCCTTTGTTCCACATGAGGGTGAAAATAGTTTCAAACCCATTTGAGATAATTTATGCAGATCCATTACCTTCCCATATCCTTGAAAAAAATATTCATGGTACTAGTTAAGTAGATCCTGGGAGGAACATTTTTTTAGCTACACCACTAATTCCAGCACAAAAGAGAAGTAGATGTTAAAAATTAAGAGCAGTCTAGGCTAATTTAGCAGTTCCTAAACTGTTTGCTTTTCCCATTATCAGTGTTGTGCCTTTCTGCTGTGTGTCCATTTAACAACAGGACTGTGGGAGTAGGTCAGTTTTGCCTTAGGTGAGGAGGATTGAGAAAAGTAACAAGAACATTTCCTCACTAACAAAGTCACAAGTTCAATTCCCTCTTCACTGCAGTTAGATGTACAGTCTTGCACAATGTGAGAGAGGAGGTGGTGTCATTTACACATTTGTAGAATGTTGCTTTGGAAATGGAAGCAGCTGGTAATTCTTTGACTGTAAACCAGATCCAGACATGAGCACTGAATACAGAACAACATCACTACGTTGTCTCATTTGCTTCCAGCTGAGCAATTTAGTTTAGACTGCGGACATAGTTAGCAGGCATGCTAATTATGAAGAGATGGAATGCAACAACTCTACCTCGCTGAAAATCCTTAACCTAGAGAAAAGTGCCTTAAGGATGACAGTGCAGTAAATTTCTTACACAGCCCAGTAATCAAACAGAACAGACAAACCTAATGGCTTGGTGAAAAAAATAAAAGAAACATAAGGAGTGATTAAGATCCACCTGCTAATTACAGTGCTGTATTTATCTGCTTTACATAGGTTGCTTTTTAATTTCCCCATTATTTTTTTCCTGCAGTATGGAAAAAAGAAAGATGGAAGAGTGTAAATTGCTGTTTCCAAGCCACATCCTTTATCTTCTATACCTTTTCCTTTTTTTGTGCTTCTCCTTTGTTCCTTAGACAAAAAATCTATTCCTTTCATTTTCCTGTATACCTTTAAACACTCCACTTTATCACTGTGGTCTGTATCTCTTCTATATCTTTCACTCTTATATATCCTGTAAGAACTGAGTCACTAGGTCTGTCAGGTGTGCCTAGTAACTTCTTCACAGAATTTGGTTTTCTGTGCCTTGGGGCCCATCTAGCATACTGCATGCCAGACCAACCTCAGGAACGTTCAGGTTTCCTCTAGCTATTAAAGTCTTCTAGAGAAATTTGATCAGGTAATCAAGCACTTATGCTATAACAACTCAGGATTTATAGACACAACCCTAAAAAGACACCTATCTAGCACCAACAGCTATGACCTGGAACTCACTGTCAATTCATCTCCTTCCCAGAACCCTGGTCTGCATCCTGAGTCTCCCTTCTTCACATCTAAAATATGTGAGCCTTCTCCCAGAGCATTAAGTTCAGTTCCTTAGGAAAACAGCTGTGAGCAAGTACCTACACAAGAGCTTCACAAAGAATATCTACTCTTTCCCCTGTAAAAAAAAAACAAACAACCAACCAGCCAACCACACCACACAAACCTAAAACAGCATCACACTGAAAACTAAAATTGGGAAGGAAAAAAAAAAAAAAAGCAGCAGCAGCACAGTAAAAAAAATAAAGCCTTTCATGATAACCATCTCCTGAATGTAAAGTCCTTTCCTCTGGTCCTCCATGCCCTTGGCAATTCACACAGACTATTTGTATTCAGAAAGCCAAGTTTATGAAACTCCTGCAGTAACTCACCTTGAGCTCATAGAAGTCACTGAGAAGTGTGAGGGATTGACCTCATGCTCTTTCATCATCTTTGAGGCTCTCCCATCACATGCTGCCCCATCACTCTCCTCACACCGCAGGCCCTGCCAGGTGACCTTGTTGCCAAGGTAACTTCTTCCCTGACAACACGATTTTCCTCAGTTAAAGCTGGGTTATTGTCTCAGATGTTTGTATTAAAATAGAAGACCATCTGCATTTCATGACCTTCTCTTATTAGGGCTTTGTTCTCATTTCATCTCAACACAGAAGTGAACAGACACCAAAGAAGGTAAAAGGTCACACATCCAAAATAAACTCAGCAGTTTACCAAGGTTGGATACAGTTCATTGGGAAGAATGTATTCATTCTTCATGCATCAGAGCCCTTCACATTGTCAGAGGACTGTTTTGCTAAATAGAAGGGAGCAATAAACCCTTTCCCAAGATATGCTGTGCTATAAACTGATTAAGTGGCATAGAACTAATTACAGCATATTATGCTTCCAGGGTCTTTCAAAGAAGAGATATCTAAAGGAGTAACATTCACTAATTAATAATTGTTTCAGGCTACAATCTTTAAAAGAATCTAGAGCAACAAAAATACAAGGGTCTACAAATGTGTTCTGCACCCATGAGCTTTAAAGTGTCCATAACAGCAGCTTCCTTGCTTTCCTACTATGTCACCTGCATACATGTCCAGCTACATTATAGGAAACTATCTAATAAAAGCATAATCATCTCAAAAAGTCTGAGAACTAAGTTGCCTCTGGTTTAGTCCACCTCTGCAGCCAATGAAGACAGGGCAAACCCACAGCAATGCAAAAAAACGCCTCCTGAACACATCTATTTCTTTCTGTTAACAAGACAAGAGGCTAGAAGACAGACTACACTAGAATTTAAAGTCTCAGATGTTAAATTTCAGTGGGCTCACACTTTAATCATTAGAAAACAAATGCATACAGCTCCAGGACAGAGTTTACCTGAAGGAGAGAAGACCGTGGGGAAACAAGACAAAAGGTAACTGCCAAGATGAAGAAAGTAAATTGTTTTCACATGCCACAATGCACAGAAGAGGAAACACACCAATATTGAAAGAGACTTATATTAGATATCAAGGAAAAAAATAGTGATCTTAGTAAACAGGTAAGTAGCCAGACAGATTGTCTAGCGAGGTTACACAGCCTTTGAGGGGTTTTCAGTATCCATTAGATATAACTGACCCTAGCTTGCTGCACATGGATATCTTCAGGTCCATCTTCCATTGATTTTATGACTCTTAAAAACAAACAAACAAACCCCACACAAACAAAACAAAACTGTTTACTTCAATGTGTACACCAAGTGCTTATTTCATAGGAACCTAACTGCGGTACAGTATTTGAATGGGCAAGTAACCTGTTGACAACTTACTGTTCTGAGAATGAACGCTTTGTAAAGAAAAGATGTAATTCCACTCTACTTTCTAATAAATGAAAGTCCATGCATATTGTTAATAGCAATCCCTTAAAGTCTTTGCTTCGATTCCATATAAAAATATGCATGTTCAATCAAACAAAGTAGTAATAAACCCTACAGTGGCAATCAAAATGTCCTTATTAAATTTAATAACTTCTGGGTATCAGCCACTGAAAACCTAACAGAAAACCAGTGTCATTTTAAGTGCCTGTTGAAACACTTTTCTATTGATATTTAAAAATATATACAGCTTGTAGTTTATTAGTATTTGGTCAGTTGTCATCCAGTGAAATGAAGACATACAGACAGTCCTAAACCACACTACTTTGACCTTTTCAGAATTTTCAAATTTTAGTCATTGGCCATTCCTTTTATTTCCTGTCTGCAACCTTAATATTCTGTAAGCAACACAGAAATGGAATGGTTGCCTACGCCAAACAAATACACTGTAAAGGTTAAAGCAGTGTAAGAGATTGCCACTGTTATTTTGCTGTCATCTGCAAAGTATACTAGGACCCATGACTAGAAGGTGCTGCTCAGATGGGAATGATGAGTGGAAATAAGGAGTGACAGAGCTTCAATTCATTTTTTTAATAATGAGCTTTACAAACATTAATTTAAATCTGCTCTCAGCAATCTATTAATACATGTGATAGCTTACAAGCAGTCCAGTTGCTGTTAATGCACTGCTTGAACACCTAATTTTTAAGTCTTTTTTAATAGTGCTATATGTTTAGCTAAACACCAATTCATACAAGTTTAATACATCAAATTATCACAATTTGACAAAGTGATCATCGCTCTGCAGTCTTAGAAACAAACGTGTTTCGGTGTCATGCTAAATCAGGACCTAAGTATTCTCTCATTAGATCACTTACACAGACATTCTTAACTTCTCTTTGCTCACACCAGTGGGAAAAGGGGGATTAATTCCCACTGAAAGCTTAAAATAGGGCTTAAAAGTTTGCAACGTTGCTAAACAATGTGTTTGTTCCTTGCAGTGTTAACATATACTCCTACGGAGTAAGAAGTAAAGCTGTAAGCTGCTACAAATGTAAAGACAAAGTAACAATGTCTAATAACATCAGAAATACTAACTGATACAAAACAAATCAACTGCTGTAAGTTACTTAGAAGAATATTTCTCACAGCATTTTGGTATGAATAAAAACAAAATGTTATATCAGCTTTCATTTTCCAGACTAAATAGAAAGGAACTATAAACAAAAATTTACTTTTTCAGTTTAAAAATACACATGAGAACAGGGCAGACTGACCTTTCAAGTATGGACTAGCTATTCCATATACCTGTGGAAATGCTGCAAGAGCCAGTCACAAATACTAAGCTTCACTGAGTGCAAGTCGGGAACAGCTTTTCTCGGTATGTTGTCACAAATCTCTTGCACTTCGTTACTCTCAGAATCATGCAACAGACAACGCATCCTTTAAGTAGAGCCAAGAACATGCTGGTAGTTCAACAGTTTTATCAGTCCAGTAGTCAAAACTGCAGCCTCATTACAGAAGTCTAACTAAACTCATTGTTGAAGTGAATATTAAAAAGCCTCATTACTGATACAGACAACCTATTAAAAATACTTCCTAGCATATACTGCATCCTTTAGTCCTATGCTCCTCCATTCTACATCCCAGGTCTGGGGTTAAAGGTTGAAAACTCAGCTGACCTTAAGCAGAGACAGTGAGGAACATCACTACCTGCTCAGCACAGGCCACATGGGAGGTTTTTCTTTTGGGAGTGGTTTGACTTGTTTGTTTTGGGGTTGATTTGTTAGATTTTTGGGCAATACAATTTTACACTAATGGCTAAAATCTAATAACATCAGAAACATGTTGTTTACCCCTTTTTAGGCCTATTATCAAGTGATAATGGCAAAAGTCCTATTTAGTGGATAAAATTGCAGCTTCTTCCCTCCCCACTCCCACCCTCACAGATGCTCATTTGGTAGATGTGTCTACTGACTGAGCCAGTAAAAGTTTGGTTTAATTTGATATTTTATGTAGGTACACAAACCGTAAAGTTATCATAAATAATTAAGCCTAATATGAAGTTCTAATAGTTCAACGTTTACCTCCAAAATTTGTTTCAACCAACAGAAATTCTTCTAAAGAAAAGTAAATATCTAACTGGTATAATTCTTTCAAGAGTTGTAATAAACTTTCCTTGATTGAATATATACTAAGGGTGAATACATTGAACCAAAGCCAGCAACTAATGGGGACTTTCAGGTTTGCTTTGTATTATTAGTAGAATTAAAGATGCTTGAAATTAACCTGAAGCATACTATGCCCTGCCCCACACAAGCAAGCTATTTCCATGATTCTTCAGGCTGGAAATCTCATAAGCCTTGAAACTACTACCATGTTTTTTCCCCTGTAGATCTTTCCATCAAAGAAATATAGCTAAATCAAGCAAAGCTTGCCTGTAGTTCTTGGAAAACGGAAGATAACTGAAACAAAACTAGCATAGGGATTTCCTCATGCATTAAAGCTCATTATACGGTTTGGCTCCTAAATCTCTTCTGCAAATTTCTTTTCCAATTTTGTCTGTTTTGCAGTTTCTAGGCTCCTCTAGATTCTTTTGAGCTCTTTCAAGTTAAACTATCAGACAGCCCACCTGGAATTCAAGGTGACCAGAAACAAAGCACATGGTACAGAGAAGGTGGTATAGCTGCAATGACTCAATGTTAACTATTCCTGCCAGCTGAACTCCTGATAGTTTAATCACAGCAGTATGAACCACAGACTAGGTGTCCAAATATTTATCAGGGCCTTGCATTGTGTAGAGAATGCCCATTGCTGCAACTAATATTATCAATTTAGTCAAAATAAATCTTACTTAGATGTGTATATGAAGGAGCTGCGATCATTCTTATCAGCTGAAGCCAGGAATTCCCAGCATTAACTTTTTCAGCTCTTCCAGTTCAGTTGTATGCAATACGAGCATTACTGTTCACACCTAATAAGACTTGCATAACTGCCCCCGAGGGACTTGGAATTATTGCTATCACCTGGAGGTTCAGACTCTAGCAAACATATCCAAGTAATCTATTTGCAGCTCAGATAGCACTTGTTTGAAAACTCAAGTATATTATGCAGTCAGAAATGTAACAAGATGCACATGCAGAGCATTAATAATCCTTAGATATTTGCCAAATAACATTTGATTAGAACATTTAACAACACAGTTACATATTTCCAGAAATTAAATGAGACAGACATGTTTAGACAGTTTTCAAGTATCTCCAAGGATGGAGACTGCAAACTCTCTTGGGCAGCCTGCTCAAATGATCAGTTATCCTCATAGCGAAAAAAATTTGTAAAAGTGTTTCTTGATGTTCAGATGAAACTTATATTTCAGTTTGTGCTTATCACCCCTGATGCTGTCACTGGGCACAACTGACAAAAGCCCGGCTCTATCTTTACATTCTCCCTTCAGGTATTTGTATATAACAATAATGTTTCCCCCTGATCCTTCTCTAGGTTCAGCTGTCCCTTATCAGCCCATCCTTATACTGGTGCTCCAGTCCCTTAATCATCTTTGTGGTGCTTCACTGGACTGCTAAGCTGCTTTCCGGGTGTGCAGCCCCCAGGATGTACTAGTGCATGGGACTGTTCCTTCCTAGGCTCAGGACTTTGCACTTGTTGAAATTCATGAGGTTCCTGACAGCCCATTTGTCCAGCCTGCATGTATGCATACATGAGAGGTTCTAAATCTCATTCACATCTTTTCCTCAGATGCTGGTGACAAACACTGGTTTTACTACCATCTTTCGTTAGAGAAAGTTATCAAAATAATGAAGGAGGACTGACATACACTGTCTAAATTAAAAATAGAAAGAAAATACTAAGAGTAACATTAACACCAGGAGGTCTACTACTCATTTCCAAATAGCAACACAGACAACCCAAAACTTTTCAAATCAAACGGTATATACAGCATATTCTGAAGTGCACACAGTTAGTGAGAATACATTTATTTGTCTTCCCCTCATTCTTAGATAACAAGCCCAATATAGAAATTTTGGCTTCACAAACTGATTTGTATAATTTACTCAAACAAGAAACGAACAAGAGTTTTCCCTGGCAGAAAGTGCCACTTGGGATCGTACTTTGCCACCAAGACAGACCTCTGCCCTTCTCATCTGGAGGCCTCACAGCAGAGTTTCTAAAACACTGTGCAATTACTACACAATGCTCTCCTAGCATTGGTGTCAGCAATAGAAACCTCTTTTCTTAATTCAGAGCAACAGAGTAAATATACGCAGATAAGATAGAGAACTGGCGCGCAACAGATCATGTTGCTGTTACCCATTGAAGTACAGTTAAAGGATTTATAATCTTTGAGACAAAATAAAAACATTCCTAGAGATTGCCTAAAATTAAAGCAAGTTTCACTTCTGAAGCAGTCATTTTCAAGTAAAAACAAAAACAAAAAAATTCAGTGTCTTGGTAACTTTGCCACATGTCTGTCTGTGGTACAGACTCCACAAGTAATATTTATATTTACAGGTACAAGGAAAGATCAATAATGTAAAGCAGTATCCAGGACCTACTCCATACTGTGATTTGAGAGACTGGCAGTGAAGCAGCATTGTTACACATCTACTCATAGAAATGGATTTTGGACATTCTTTCACTCTAGGTAATTCTTACTAACAAACATCACTCCCCAACATGCACTTTCCTTGCAAGACAGTGAATGTTGGCTACTATCATAACAAGTTCTCGTATGTATTTTGAAGAGTTATGACTATGTTTTGATCACTCTGACAGTAAATTGTACGTTCAATAACAACTTACTCCTGAGTTACATTTCTAAACTAGTGTTGAACTTCTCAAAATGAAGAGATGAGCAGAGCATTATCAGAGTATTGCTGATGCTCCCATTTTACTTCTTTCCCCAGGCTGATATCTAGAACATGTACAGAGGCTGCACAGATTAGGTATGAATGTGGAACAAATCTCAGTTGTCAGACCTGTGCATTAGCAGATAAATCAGCTTCACAGGTATTTTGCAGGTCAGTACTTCCTGAAGGCACTCAAAGTTTGCTTTGCACAAAAATGGTAGACCAACAGTTTTTGAATGCAAGAGATGTACTGCACAAGCAGTTCACCAGATCAGCACACTCAGTAACAAATGCTCTCTAAACAACACTCTTCACTGCTCTGCACTCTACGTAGAGCTTTTCTGCACGTATACACATGTAAAAGTCAACTGGGATGCCATGTCTACCAGCCTATCTAGACTTCCTGCTCAGTCAGAGAAAGGGTCCTGCTATAGAAAAGAATCAAGACCTTTGTTTAAGTGATCCACCCATACAGTGCAAAACCATGTTTCAAGGCTGCAGTATATTTTGTAATTTCCCGTCACAGCAGCTCACTCAAAATTCTTATGCCAATACTTAAAAATCCAGTCACCTTTAAATGTTTCAATACATAGGGAAAGAATAGTTTGTGAATCTTTCTTTAAATACACTTATACTCTAACAGTATCTGTTTCACAGCAGGATGTATAAAGTACTTAAAAAGAGACTTGGATTAAAAAGCTAAAATGGCAGTTCTTTGTTATTATCCTTGGTATTTGTCACCCTGTCTTTCATCCTTTTGTATTCGGATAATCCAAATCTTTAAATCCTTCAAGAACTCATTTGGGGTTTAGGGTTAAGAAAGATTTAGTTCAACAGAAATGCTAACAATCCTCCCTCAAATCTATGCTTTCATAATTATACATGAAATAGAAAAAGGTATTTTAAAACACGTGTATCTTTTTATAAAGTGTTAATGATAAAGAGTTAGGCATTGTGTAAACAAATAACAATTTCACAACAAAATCTGAAGAGAATGTACAGTTGTTACTCCGATAACTATTAGCTTTCAATAAAAGCTATTTGAAAGATAGCTAAACTATATGAAGTTTGTTTCAAGAAAAAAAAAAAAAGAAACAAAAAGGAGAAATATGTAAGAATCTCCTCTTTATTAGAAACTAGAAAATAGGTGATTAATCAGGTGAAGTTATGTAGTTAAACTACAGGTTGTGGTGTCAAAAGACCAGATATGTGCAGAGTGGACATTGTGAGCAGCTTGGCATCAGCTAAACAAGACAGCTCTATTGAGTTTTAGCAGAACTGGGTTTAAGTCAGATTATTTATTCAGTATTTTGCAGTTAAGGAGGTATTTGTCAAGTTAATAAAAAACTTATTATCAGTAAAAGGGAACAACATTCAAAGGGAGCTAAAAATTTATTTTTATTCCATAATATTAAATAAGAAATTCTTTATTGCTTATACAGATAAGAGTGTTATGCAAAGAAGCCCTAGTACATTCACCATCTCAGTGTGTCCCTGGGTCTAGGGCTGAGGATTTGCAATTGTCTAAGGCAGAACCAGTGGTGAACATCTCTTCCTGCTCAGTCTGGGACACACGGGGATTACTTTCATGTATTTTCTTATCATACTCTTCATTCTTCCTACTGGATTCCAGTCACAGTCAGGCATGTGCCCACATATCCTCCAGCCTCGGCCAACACCAGGCCAACAGAGCCTTGGTGCGCCACACCAAGGAGGCCATGGCCATAGGCACGAGACTGCTGGGCACAGGAAAATAAGACCCAACAAGCTCAAGCAAGACACAAGCCGAGACAACTCCCAGGACCTCATGCCACAGGTTTACTATGTACAGCCTTCTACTGGTAACAAGGAAAATACCCCAAAACCTCCAGATATTTAGCGACCATACTACACGCTACTGTGGCAACACATCTTCAGTCTCACATAAAGAGCTAGGAATCAGTTTCTCTGAACTTTTAACCATTGGCTGCTTCTTAAAGCCAAGCAGCCGCAATGCCAAGCAGCCTTCAACTGCAAAGATGAATAGAACTAGAAAACCAAGTATTAATATATTGTTTTTGCTGCACACGAAGGAAGTGCTCTGGTATCAAAAGCCTAATTTATCAATGCTTTAAAATGAGAAGGCCACAAAATAAGGAAGATCCACAGGAAAACTAAGACAAAACAACCAAACACACACCACACACACAAACCATTAAAAGAGTTACTTTCAGCTCCTGAATGGATGCTGCAGAGTAAAGGGATTATTATTTAGGAAGGCTTCTGGTCAATTGTAGTGGAAGAAGTGTCCAAGACACCTGCCAACAGCTTAGGTAGATTCTCAAAGGCATATCAGATACATTCAGATCACTAACAGTTATCTGGACACTTAAATGCCTTCTCTGAATCTGGAAGATGCTGCATAATATTGAAAAATACAGCATCCTGGTCTTTGTGCTCATGAAACAGTAGTAAGAGTGCTGTGGAAAAATGTGTGAACCCACTTGGTTATCCATGCAGCAGAAGACCCCAAAATGTAGCCCTTATTTTTGGTTATGTAAGAAGTCAGTCTGATAAACATTTTACATGAGTTCTTTAAAGAGCCTAAATGAAATTTAGTACAAAGGACTGGGTTTGGTCCTTTTCTAGTAAAAAAAAATAATAAAAAGTCAATTGCAAAGTGACAACAGAGCTGTCAGCATGTAGGCAATAATTCTGCTGCTGACTAAAATTGAAAGAGGTCAAGACAGAATAGAAAATAAGGGCAATGAATAAGCCTGATTCATATCTGGATAAAACAAAGTATTACTTAGCACAGCTGGAAATAGACTTTGATGTAAGATTACAAAAAGTGCAAGGCGAGGTTGAAGCTTTCAAAGTTACCCTGCGGTTAGTCATAATGGAGGGTGAAATGAGAGCCATCTGCATGGGTTTCTACCCCACTTGCTGAGCAGTGTACAAGTCAGTAGCACTACTGAATTGTTATCTCCTTGAAAAAAAATCATACTTAACTAAACCAATAAAAACTCATGTTCTTAATTATAAAAGAATCACAGTTTTAAATTCTTCACCTCAATTTTTCAGCTAATTATAAAGCAACATCACCCTTTAAGGCAAAACAAGAAAATCCATCTTCTCTAGAGTATCAAGCAAAAGAAAGTGATGCTACTGCACAGCAAAACTCAGAGGGTACAACGATACAGCATCGTTCTGCAGCTGACAGGATGCCTCCACTATTTTAAACTCCTGTGCAGAACAGCTGTGTCAGCAGAGAAATTCCTCTATTTCTTCCGACCATCGCCTAGGCACAGCACAACACAATCACCATTTTACTACAAGACACCGCCTGATACAGCACTTGGGAATCAAATACCTCCCTAATCACAGACACCTTCAGAACCCATCCCTCTCTTGGTCTGTTTCTGAAGCATAGCAACCTAGTGTTACATCTTACACATGACTATTCCAAAAGCACTGTTACAACCCAGAATGAGCTGTGGCCTATAGTCAGTGCACCTGTCTCTAACCTCTCATGTGAAAGTAAAATTCAGGTGCAGCATTACTAACCAGTGAAATACCAAATCTGATGTAAGCAGCATCTGCCAGCTCTATTTTCCTATATCTTAAGATTCACTAAGTATCTTTAAATCCTGAAGGTAGCAGATGACAAATCAATGATTATGTGTCACAGAGAATATAGAAGAAAATGGTTAAAAAAAGTTTCTCACCAAACATGGTGAATGCATGAGCCCAGAGTCTTGATCCAGATTATGCAAAAAGTGACACATGAAGTTAATGTCTTTAAATAGTAGCTGTCGAGAAGTGAAGATAGCTTCAGTTTGTTTCACTCAGCGGAGCTCAAGGTATGCGCATGCTGAACATAAACTGATTTCTGCAATGTGAACCATGAACTCTCATATTGGCATAACAGTAACACATGTATGTTTGCATGAGTAAGAAGTTGCAACATGTAAGTCAATGTTCACACATGCTCAGCCAACCACAGCAGATGCCAGGTAATTTGTGTTAGGATTAGCTGTTTACAAAAAGTTCACCTTGTCTGTGGGATTGTCAGAGGCACTTCACTCGATCTCCATGACACTGAAGCTCATAGCTCCTAATTTACCGATATCATATCATTATTGTGTGACTTGGAACAGAGCCAGGACAAGGTACAATGTCCTGTGACAGCTAGCCAGCCATCCCAGACTCCCCCCCTACAAGAGGAACCTTTTTACTTCAATACCACTAGAACAAAATATTCTAACTCCAAAGCATTAGTGTCTGTAGAATAGCTACAGATGATCACAGGCAAAACTATTGGCCTGATTTCCCCAAAACCACCCAATTAGACTCCCCACGATACTGGAAATGAAAGCCACTTTACTTTCAGCCTTATTTCCTGCAGGCTGCCTCTTTAAAGCCCTTTTATTAATAACATGTAGCTGCTACCGACACACTGACTCCCAGAAAAACCAGTTCTGCTTCCTTTGTCACCATGAGTTAAGAAATTAAATTCCCAGGTCCTACAAACTCAGTTGATTTCTGCTTACAGTTCTAAGTTCACAGCTCTGTCACAGTAAAGGTGACATTTTATTCCAAAAGCACTTAAGACATTTTTCCAGGGGATTGCCTATCAGATTTCAGAGTCTGCCACAGAGATGCATTTATTCTTTCCTGCATTACTGCTGTTACAGAATAAGCCTCTGTGGAGGATTTAAATTTAAAGACAGATTGATTTCAATAAGCAAAACACAACTATACAAACCCTCTTATTGATATGTATTTGAAGCAAGATATATGGAACAGAGCCCAGCTGCAGCATAGACACCTAGTTACCTCTGAGGAACTGAGACATAACCAACAAGCATTAGATAAGAACAGAATTAGTTTTGAACTCAGCTACGAAGAGGCCATGTAGCAAAAGACTTGTCAGGGATGGAAGGACTTTAAAAGTGCCGTAGAAGGAAAAGCCCTGCTTCTGATGGGAAAGCTACAACCGAAGACTTACACAGAAGGCATGTAATGCATTTCAATGGGATCATCATAGACTGCTAGAATATTATATACACACAATGAATTCCTGACTGCTTTTTCCTCTCTTGGCTTCCATGAGTCTACAACATATGTCTTCCACTCTGTCAAACGTCATGTGATATCTTTTAACTTACACCCACCATCTGATCTTTCCTACTGCCACCTCCTTTCTGCCAGCAGAACAATATGGTTTGATCATATCTCTTCGAACTCATTAACGCCACTTTCTTATTTCCCAGAGGGTATTTCTACAGAATGACAGCAAAGTATTCCTTCCTGTCAAATGTTGCGTGCATTTGCCTATGGTCTGCTCAAAGTAATTTTCTTCACTGCAAATCAGACAGCAAATTCAAGAACTTCACACAGTATTTTAGCACAAGAGAGAAGAGAAGAGAAATAGCCCAGCCTAAGCATTACCTATGTTGATTTGAGTCAGACCAAACCTTGACAGATTTTCAGCCAAAAGTTTTGATAAGAAAGATTAACAATAAATTAAGCCAGTTTTCTTAAGTACAGTTACACCGGATAGCTTGTAGCTTCAAACACTCTACATAAGTTTACTAGGTTAAGAATATTCAGCTAATTAAGCAATCAGATTAACTAATAATTAAGTGCTTTATAGCAACACTGAAGATCAAAATGACAAAGCTGACAGTATCTTTTTGCACCTGGATACAGCAGGATGTAAAACATACAGAATAAAAAGATAAATGTATTACACAGAGATCTATACTAAACCAACTCAAAACCTGGCAAGTACAGGAAATAGCATTGCCTGCATACTTAGAAAACAGGAAACATACCTGAGACAACTTAAAAAAAAAAAGCTGATCATAAGCTGTGTGGTCAGTATCCTGGGCAAAGGCAAAGATGCAAAAGCAGGCTTAAAAGATAAAGGTAGTCTTCATTTAAGACTGGTCAGATGCCCAGAGGCTAGCAAGTGCAGTGCTTATAATTACAGTTATACAGACTGATAGGTCTGACAGCAGCAGAACAGTAAAGTGAACACCAACAATATTCAAGGTTTTTGGAAAATGTTGAAAGAAACAATGCGGAAAAAACAAGTTGTTAAAAAAAAATCCATATCTAAAAATAGATTGTGATGTAATGCTATTTCCTTAAGATTCTCTTATCTATACTATACCACAGTATAGCAGACAGTCTTTGATCTCCTTTGAGGGAAACACAAAGTTCTTCAAAGATTTCAAAATTAACATTGTTTATAAATCAGAGTCTCATAACATTTAGATCAATAGAAATATGCCAAGTTCCCTTATAACATCAGTTATTTGAATATTTTATTAGGTTTGTTCTGTATTAAAGAGTCATATGGAATTTGGTATGTTATCCTCCATGGAAGCATAGCCTGTTAAGTTCAACTTTCCCAGATAACCATACAACACAGTGGGCTAAGTAAAAAATGGAAGAAATAAAAAAACCCTCACTGTATTTACATGGCATTGCTGTAAGTAAAGTTAATTATGTGTAGAAGTACGTTAATTCTAGACCCTTATAGTTAAAGCTACAAATTTGTTATATCTTTGAACTTGATTGTTTTGTTGTTTGTTTTCTTTAAAGGCACAATTACCTTTCAGGATGAAGAAATCTGATTCTGAGTATAAAAATCGTGTAATAAAATCTTTATAGTTATGTAGCTACACATGTATTTAAAACACCATACTAGTGTTAACTAATAAGGAAAAAAAACAGCTATTTAACAGTCTTGAGTCATCTCCCATTAAAAGCAGCAGTAATATTTCCTTATGAAAACAGGTCTTCAAAAACAAGCAAGATTTCTGGTTGAGACAGAAAAAAAAAAATACATGAAGTTCTATATGAATATTCTCAAGTCTGCCTTGGTCATATTCATGGTTCTGCAACTTTCACTTGTCAGCCTTTGTATCACTGACCTTAATGGTACAATGAAAAAGCATTATTTATGAACTGGGCATACTCATGGAATTCAGTTTGCATAGTTGTATCCTCACTGAGGAAAAAAAAGATGACATCTATTCTAGAAGCAATTAACACTGTTAGCATTACATTCCTTCCAAGAGTAGAAATCCCATTCTGTGCACAAAAAGAGCCATTCCAACCAAGGTTTCATCATGCAAACTTTTGCTATCTTTCTGAAACCAAGGCGGGGGGTGGGGTGGGGAAGGGAAGAATCAACATATAAAAGGTCTCCATCAGCTGCCATTACAGGATTATTGAAGCTTTTAAACATGATGTTGTGGGAAATGCATCATACATTCAGAAAGGCAGGGGGAAGAGGAGGCAGGTAGAGAAGGGCACTGATAACTAAACCAGCTATTAGCTGGATTACCTGACAGGTGTTTGTTCTTACTCAGCTGGGTGTTATTTAGTCCTGACTCAGTGAGCCTGAAATGCTTTAGAGACACCTCAGGGAGTCAAGCTCCCTGCTGTTAAAATGACAGTGACTCAGTAAATGGGTTCCTCATGTACATGCCAGCATACTCTACATTTGCCTGCAGGATTACACATTAACTCTTTTTTGAAAGAAAAAAAAAAAGAAAAAAGAGAAGGTTCTATTAGAACAGAAGAGAGTCTGTAATTCTCACCCCTGAATACCTTTATCAGTGTGCAGAACCCATTTAAACAATATTACTTAAATCAGGTCCTTTTATTAGGGGTGTTAAGCTTAAATGCTTTTATGTTTACATCTGTACAGTAACTAAAAGAAAAATAATCCAAACAATCAAAAGTACACAGTACTTGACATGCTGAAAACATAGCAGGAACAAGAGCAAATGCTAGCTACAGAAATATCATCTGCTTATAATTTAAGTTACATAGTTTCAAAGGAACATGGTATTACCCTCCCCAATAACAGATAAGGTCACATTTACCATGCCACCTCCTGTCCCTATTGAAATAAACCCAAAACAAAAAAAAATGGCCTCCTCAGAATTATGGTGGACTTAGATTTAAGACTGCTGCTGATTCACAAGTATTACCATTCAATACATTTCTCACACAATTTGAAATTATATTTTAAGACATATGCCATATGAAACGCAAATCAGCAAACAATACCCATAACTTCAAAAAATGAAAGAAAAAGAGCAGGGGGAGGGAGGAGGGAGGAGTGTGTTTAAGAGACCTACAATTCTTCTGACAGATCCTGAAATCCATACACAGAGCAGCCAACAAAGAACAAGGTAACTGACAGCTTGGTTGTTTGGTATATGGTCTCCCTTCGCACACTTTGAACACCTCAGTTTACGCATCAAAGGCCATCAGTTGGCATCAGTTTTAATTTTCAGGGATTTTACCTTTCAGGGGAAAGAAGAGTATAATATAAATAACGGCTCACACACTGGCAGCAAAGGTACTACAAATAAAAGCAAGGGTACATACTATAGGTTTGATTTGAAGTACAAACCTGACAAAGCAACACAATTAAGTGGGTCCCTGGGTAACAGCAAACTGGGCAAGAGATAGAGCCAGTATCATTATTTAAGGTACAAGTAAAAACCATTTTAATAAAAGAAAAAAAAAAAAAAATCACATTATGATTATAATGAATTAGATTTTGTAAAGCTTATCCATTCAAAGAAGTCAAGTTTACTCAAGTTATTCTGCTTGCCTAAAGATTCTTCATGTGCACATTGGTCTGTAAAGCCAGGCCAAACTCCGGATCTATTTCATTTCTAAACAGGACATCTAATTTTACTTCACAGAATCATTTAGGTTGGAAAAAACCCTTGGGATCATCATGTCCAACCTACAAGTTCTCCCCTAGACCATATCCCCCAACACTACGTTTAAGTGATGCTTAAACACATCCAGGGATGGCGACTCAACCACCTCCCTGGGCAGCCTATTCCAATATCCCACCACTCTTTCTGTGAAGAATTCTTTCCTAGTATCTAATCTAAGCCTTGTTTCAGCTTGAAGCCATTCCCTCTGGTTCTGTCACTAATTACCCAAGAGAAGAGACCAGCACCAAACTCTCCACACTGTCCTTTCAGGTAGTTGTAGAGAGTGATGAGGTTGTCTTTTTACTACTTTTTTTTTTCCCCTTTTACTTCTCTGTAAATTACTATCAAGCAGGATATCTGGAAAATAATTTGTTTTTCATTTTGAGAGTGAAACTCAGCAAACGCACATGAAAAACTGACAGCCAGCTGACTACTTTCTTGACTCTGGTAATTACTAGATTTGAACCTAAGTCAGATTTTGCAATGAATATAAAAAGGTGTAAGAAAATAATAGCAGAGAAAAGCTTATATAATCTACATCTAGAGGTAGCTCACTGCAGACATGAGTCAGCTGTAAGAGTACTGTTGCATAGACTATATTGAAACTGGTGAAACAACAGAACCCGAACAACAAATAAAAAAAGTCACTGTTCTTAAAGAAACAAACCTCCACTTTTGTATGTTTTAAATTACTTTTATACACAGCAGTCAGGTAAAGCAATACAAAGTTCATCCATGTAAGGAGATTAGAAACTTCAGAGAGCTCTTGGAAATACATGGTTCTTAAAGGACATGAGTAGAAGCAATCAATATTCTTACAATATTTCAAAGGATATTACAAGCAAGTTTCCAGTGGATGGCTTACTTTTAACCCAAGACATGGTATTACAGCATCAATTCTCTTTTTATACTAATTTCACAAAAAAAAAAAAAGTCAAATTCACAGATGAAGTAAACAGGTATGGTTCCACCAAAATTAATAGATTTAGATTGCCTGCTTTCTCATGAACCTCACAGAGTTGTTTTTGCAAGCAGTATTTTCACTTTGGCAGCTGTAAAGTTAACTGGGGTGCGCTGTAGATTAAAACCCAACAGCAGTAACAAGCAACTAGTCATTAAAGACTTGAAGGAACAAAATATAACAGCAGTTCTTACTGTTGTGCAGCAGCAATGATTTCAACAGGGTGATAACTGCATTAAAGTAGTAGACTGTTTAACTAACCAAGAAACGTGGGTCAAATTCCCCTCTACCCATGCCAGTGCAAATTTGTAGGAATTTCACTGCAGTCAGTGGTGACACACTGACATGTTGGCAGGACTATCAGTCTTTGGCCAATACCTTTGTGCAATTAGAGTCTTCAGCAGGAGGCAGTGACAGTCTACTTATACATTCTCAACACCCCCAAATAAAACAGAATAATCTATCCCACCACATTCATGTAGTGCAGTTCCTGAGTTCTGCTTTCTTTACACCCTAAATATTATTACAACCTTGAACTGTCTAATATAATTCAATTGACTAGGACAGGGCAATATATTCTACAATATTTGTGCACAACTGACCTCTGGTCTGCGTAATCATTTTCGCCATCAAAAATTGACTGGCTAACCATTGACTGAGACAACACTATCTTTCACCTAAAATAAAGATGAAAACAATGCAGATAATACAGCACAAGAGGGCTTAAAATCTCACTGTACAATTGTTTTGTGCAGCATCTTAAGATAGACATATCAAGGAACACAAAATTAATGGGAAGAATGAGGGCATTCATAAAACTAGACAGAAAGACCGGTCTGCAAGTGCTCCTGTGAACGCACTTGCATTATTATAAGAAACTAACACACAGTATCATGCACATGACTAACAAAATATTACTGAATTATGGAGAACTCTTATTATTTTCTTCTTAGTATCTCAACTATTGTTACACACAAACTTCAGGGAGGTGTTTGTCATTTATTCATGGCATACAACTAAAGCATTCTTTGTAAAAACACTTCTAAAGACACAACTTGTCTCTAATAACACAGCCTATAAGAATTCCCCCTATGGAGTGGCATTAGGTCAGCAACATCACTATGTTCACTGACACCCAACCATAAGTAATATCAGTGTTATCTCTTAAGAGGTGACTTTGAAGATATACTGTAGAATTTTCCAGCACAAAGAGTAAGAGAATATGAAAAAAAGAAAATTCTAAAGACATCAAAAGAGAACTCTAAAGTTCTAACATTATACCTTTATTAACACTACAGAAGTTACTTTGGTAGGTCAGGGGAGAGAGGAGGAAAAAAAAAAAGTAAATCTATCCCTTACAATTTTCATGCAACAGCATTGGACAGACCCCAAATACAGAACAGCTAAGACTCCTCATTTCCAATAAATGCCTATTTGCATTCATTATTCTGGTTTTATTTCAAACATAACCTCCCTTTCCAGTGCTATTTTCTCCCCAGTGGTGGTGCTTCTATTCTTCATCAAACTGAACAATACTTCCTCCTATTAAAAAAAAAAGCTCCAATATGACATTTTATTAGGAACTTTACAGCAGTAGAAAACAGAGTGTGGTCACACACAGTTCACTCCTTATCAGAGAAATATCTCAGAGTCAGTGGTAAAGTCAGATAAAACTGGAAAGCCAAAGCTCAAGTGTCAGAGTAGTAGAACCAAAGATTTATTTTGATGTAAAAAACTACTGACAGCAGCAATGCTGGCATTTTTGCTTCCTTGGGCAAAGACCAAACATCCATGACCTTCCCACATGTCCAGTATAGAATATTTCTGTGCTATACAGCTGTTCATAACTAGTACATATTTTGCAGAGGCCAAAAGGAAAAAGTTGAGAGTAAAAGCAGCTTCTGAAGTCCAGGCACTACAAAGGGATCATAAGAATTTTTGCTTCCCTTTTATCAGCAAGCATTAACCTTCCAGAAAGAATATCCTGCCAAAGAAGTTTTTACGTATGCATTTTTTTTTTTTAGTAGAAGGGTGATTTTGGTTCATTGGATTTTGTTGTCAACTGGGTTTTCCTTTGCTTGCTTGTGGTGTTGGACTGTTGGGTTTGGGTTTTTTGATAAGAGAGGAAAAAAAAAAAAAGATGACAAGTGTAGTGAAGAAGTAGCAGATTTCACAGAGAAAGCCACTTACCCAATGTAGGAGGAAGGGAAGAATCATTTTAAGATTGCCAGTGAAGAACCTATCTAGAGGTCTATAAGAGGAAGATGGAAAGAATAAAGAGTATTAAAACTGTCGTCTATCATCAAAGGGCAAGTTCCTCATTATGGGACATCCCTATAACCCAAATGAATTCACACTTACGGGTTATACCTATGTCCTGTGGTGAATTGAAGTAATGAGTAATTGCCCACAAAACCAAAGACGACTGACTGTCATCAGCTGTTAGAAAACAGAATTCAGTTGCTGCTTAAAAGAAAAACAGATCATGAACATTGATTGTCTGAATGCATAGGCTTCTATCAGATTTTTAAAATGTTTGCTAAAGAGGAAAAAAAAAAAAGCAAGCATCTTCATTTAATTTTCATATAGATTTCACCATAATCTGCAAGAAAGTTCACCATCATTCCAAAGAGATATTGGTGTATTTAGAGTAATGGCAGAGAGTTTACAGGCCAAGAATCCTAAAAGTCTTTAAGCACTAGATGAATATTTTAAACAATACACTTCATGAAAGAGGCATCAGTTCTCAAAGCAAGAGAAGAGATTTTTTGCTAAATTTCACACTAGCATTAAGGCTTTTCTCTAAAACTTTTTTGTAGTGTTATTATTAAATCATACTTTGTTCTACATAAATAAGAGACTTATCCTTATAAGTTTCTCCCTATAAAAGATCCTAGATGTCCCTCATTTTCATACACTCTTAACAGAAACTGAAGTAGGCAGAGAAGAATCTGGGGAGAAATAAAGCATGAGCATAACTTCGCTTTTGTACTACCGAAGTATATAAGCAACTTCTGATCCTGTGCTACTCAGGTATTAAAAAAAAAAAAAAAAAAAAAGCAGCCCTAAAGGTTGCAGAGTGATGGTGAACACAAGAAAC
>VWZY01008424.1:69166-126771 GCA_013399075.1 Chloroceryle aenea
TTAGAAAAAATAAAACAAAAAACTTTTTTACAATAAAAAAAAAAAAAAAAAAAAAAAGATAGCATTAGATCCTTCTGATTGTACTATTTGCATGAATTATTTATTCCAGAACACAGTACTTGGTATTGAACAAGCAAGATAAAATCAATCAGTTGTCTTCATATCTCTGAAAGTCATAATAATGAATAGAATAAAACTGATTTCAAGCCACAGCATCAGTAAAACACAGCTATGTAGTGTTTAGACACAAGCAGCTAGACTGAAAAATCTTGCAGATGGTAGGTTATGTCTTGTCATACTGTATTTTTAGAATATTTAATTTTATTTCATAAACCAACACATTTTGCTGTTACTGTCATTATTTGTATTACTGTTATGTAAATAAAAGAAGCACTATACAAACAGGTACCATTTACCTTTTTGCTGCCTACACTCAACCAGTTACAAAACACACAAGCCTCTAACTTTCAGTTGATTTCCAAGTTTTCTGTTGACTAGGCATAAGTCAACATACCATATTAAATCTGGGCCAGAGTGTCTTCATAAAGAGCTGTGAAAAAATAGATTGGAATAAAAACATTACATTCCCTCTAAACTATGGCCAAATGAAGATTGCCCTTTCTCTTTTTATTCTGCTTTTACAGAGTTTGATACCCTCTATTTGGATAGTTGGTTCTGCTTTTAGAGTTACTAATTGGATGAAGTAGTTGTGGAAACAGAAACCAGACAGCTGAAAGATGCAACTAAAGGAAAAATAAAGTGCAGCAAGAGGTACTTAAAACAAAACCATTATAATAAATGGATATTTCCCTGGATTGCTAAAAGACAGCTGAAAGTTTGGGAAATTGTTCATGTTTTTCTGTGATTATGTTATTTTTTCTGTATACATATGCTCAAAGTTACAAACAATAAAGAGAGGAAGGGGACATTACAGTAGGCTTGTATAAAGAATTCAATATTACTATATTACCGAATTTTGGGTGCAAAGGTAGATAAGAATAAAAATTAAGCATACGTGAATATTGCCTTTTTCCTACTTCCAACCATCTTTTTGTTATCTTTTTTCCCAGCCATGAACTGAGGAAAGCAAGCCAATATGCCTATACATACTTCCATATGCCATGCACATAAATTAAACCTTAATGTGGCACATCAAACCAACCCACTGTGAATAAGCTGTAGAATGTAGTTTTAAATTATTACAGCATTACGCTCTGCTTGAGCTGAGTAGTGGACAGCTTGTTAACAAAATAAAAACTCTGTAGTTGATTGCAAGAAAAAAATTTTAAAATTTTCCATTTACTCTCACAATGGTTTTATAATGGGAAGGAAAATGTAATGGTTGTATATCATTATGGTTTAGATTTTAAACATACAAGTTTACAAAAATGTTATATAAATGTTAACGCTAGTTTACAAACTGTAGCCAAAGTGATTCTCTGAGATGTGAACAGGGATATGATGTGTCTTTGTTTTCTATTAGTTTGTGAAAAGGAATGCACAATTATTATTCCTGTACTGCAGCAAAGAGAAGAGAAAAAGCTTGTAAAAAAAAAAAAAAGGAAATTTTCATCAATTTTAAATCTTTTTGTTTTGTTAATCCAAATTCCTGCTAGATGAATCTGTGTGTTAATATTAACAAAAGACCTCTAAAGATAATCCAAAATAATTTCAACTCATATAATATTAAATGCAATATTTTTCAATATTGACAGAATGGTCTCTCCAGATTATAGTTATTTACCAATTCTGTGCATATTACTCAAAAGTTTCAAACTACAGCTGCTCCCCCTATGCTTATATCACTGCTGGAAGCTTTTTCTATCCTAGCCACCAACAAAATTGCCTTTGCCTTTTTATTACATAGGGTACTACATAATCTGCAGAAAATTCTGTAAGAATTGGAGTCTGACAAAGTTCTGATGAAAAATTAATTGGATTATTTTTATTTGGAATAACTTCTCACAATAAAAGGTAATTCTTAGGGACTAAGAGATTGGTTCTTGAACCTTACCCAGATAATTTAGAACATTAAGAAGTAAGTAGTTTACTCAGAAATCTAGGGGAAAAAAAAAAAATCATCAATCTCTATGGGGTCAAAAAGTAACAAACAAACAAAATATTCCATGTATTATAATCCTGCTTCTTATCAGGAATCTCTGGTGATTTGCAGTCTTGGAGGGTCATCCAAGTCAACAAAGTTTTTATGTTTTATAATACAGATATTCAAATCACAGATACTGATTGGGTTCTAAATGGTGAATAAATGGTAAATAAATGGTAAATAAATGGCCTGGATCTTGACAGATCTTGTTTCTCAATAGACAAGGTCTCTCTGATGAAAATATCTTGTCATAGACATCCTAATACTTTTTTGTCAAGATGTTTTCTTAGACATCATGTCTTCTCAGATTGGGAGCAGAGAGGCTATTTCAATTACCACATGAATTCTAGCAGTTGATCAAATGAGTTATTCCGCTGGCTGATCCTACCAAACAGTCTGAGAGTTAATCAATGGACAATGACATTCCACCTTTGCTTCACTGTAATCTTTGTATGGATTGTTTTGCAGCTGACCTTCCAGCTCTGGCTATCTGCTCTATGGATTCCAAGATGCTGCAGTCTTCATAGTTCACCAGAACTGTCTCTATTTCCATAGTAAATGCTGAAATCTTAATTTTATGTGTAGTAGGCTATTTTTAAGTGTGACTTAAAAAAATCTAAGTAACTTTAGCCTTCTTAATCTTCCAAGTAAACCAAGATATAAATGTAAACTAAGATCTAAAAATAAGATGGGAGTTTTATTTTGTGTAATGCAATTATGATCATTCAGTGAAATCCTTATCTCCAATTTAATATTATTATTCCTTCCTTATCTCTTTGTTCTAAAAATTCCACTCTATTAAAGATTACTATACATACCACTAATTTAATCATAAAAAGCCCCCTTACATCCTATGCTACAGCAACAGTCTAGAACTTGTATTTTGTTGAACCAGTTAAGAATCTGCAAGAAGTATTTCTCTATAAACTCTTCACATATTTCCCTACTGACACGCTAGGACAGGGTTTGATAGTGATGTGCCTTTTCAAGTAGATCTTGCAGGCATAATCTCAATGTAACTATAAAGTATTTCTTAGAGAGAGGAAGCAAAAAGAATTTATTTTAGATTTAGGGTTAGATAATGTTCTAAGATATCTTGGTAAAATTTGATCTGTTAGCTTCTAAGAGTTACCTTTTATTGTGAGAAGGTATTCCAAATAAGAATAATCCAATGAACTTTGAATCTGAAGTTTGGCAGACTCAAATTTTTTCTCTTTGAAAATTTTACTTGGGGAAAATGGATTACAAAAAGAAAAAAAAAATCAAGAATTTTAAATGAGGTCAGAAATGGACTATCAAATCCAGTTACAAAATAGAATAAACCTTTATGATACTTAACTATGCTACAGTAGAATTCCTTGGCAAAGCGGTTCCTATGTTTATTTGACTCGCAAGTCCATTTGAATATTTCCATTTTACTGCCGTAAAACAGTCAATAAAAATAACATAAACATTTGTTCTTATTGCTTATGAGCACTCACATACAAATAGACCTTCTCCTACAACACATAATCATCTCAATAGGAGTGTTACTATCACATGACCAGTACAAAAACCTGGCTATTGCTTTAGCTAATACAGTCAATAAACTGAGGTTTTTTAAGTGTTCTTCTTTATTAATGTTATATTATGAAAACTCATTTAAGAGACTTCTTCCATGAATTATAAAAACTTTGAAATTTAAAAGAAGGTCATAGCCAGGGTGTACTTAGATCAAAACACATTTCTGCTTTCAGATAAATTCTGTCAGTCACAAATAATGCCAAAACAAATAAGCACATTTTTCTCAAGATGACCATTTATAAATATTTTTAAGAATAAAATGGGGGATGTTGTTCCCCAACAAAACTGTTGAAAGAGAACCACACAGAATCACAGAATTGTTTGGGCTGGAAGGGACCTTTCAAGGTCATCTAGTCCAACCCTCCTGCAGGGATCAGGGACATCTGCAATCAGAACAGGTTCCCTAGAGTCCCAACCAACATCACCTGGAATAGTTCCAGGGACGGGGTATCTTTCTGGGCAACATGGGCCAGGGTCTCACAATCCTCAGTGTAAAACCTCTCTTCCTTCTCTCAAGTCTAAATCTCCCTCTTTTTGTTTAAAAGCATCACCCCTTGTCTTATCACAATAGGCCCTGCTAAACAGTCTGTCCCCATCTTTCCGTCAGGCCCCTTTTATCACTGAAAGGCCACAATAATGTCTCTCTAGACCATGTCACTAAGCACCACATCCAATCTCCCCTTAAACACCTCCAGGGATGGCGACTCCACCACCTCCCTGGGCAGTCCNCTCCTGACCCTCCAGCAGATCGACACTGCCCCCCAACTTAGTGTCATATGCAAATTTACTAATGGTACACTCGATCCCCTCATCCAAGTCATCAATAAAATGTTGAAAAGAACTGGGCCCAATAATGATCCCTGTGTGACACCATTGATCACCAGACACCAATTGGATGTGGTACCATTCATAATCACTCTCTGTGCCCAGTTGTCCAGCCAGTTTTTAAACCAGTGAAGGGTGCATCTGTCCAAGCCATGGGCTGCCAGCTTTTCCAGGAGGATGCTGTGGGAGACTGTGTCAAATGCTTTGCTGAAGTCTAGGTAGACCACATCCACAGCCTTACTCTCGTCTACCACACAAGTCACCCAGTAATAGAATGAAATCAAATTGGTTAGGCAGGACCTTCCTTTCCTAAACCCATGCTGGCTGGGCCTGAGCCCCTGGTTGTCTTATGTGCTGATTAATGGCATTTAGGATGATCTGCTCCATAACCTTGCCAGACACCAAGGTCAGGCTGACAGGCCTATAATTTTCTGGATACTTCTTCTGGCCCTTCTTGTGGATTGATGTCACATTGACCAACCTCCAGTCATCAGGGACCTCCCTGTTTAGCCAGGACTGGTGATAAATGATGGAGAACAGCCTAGCCAGCTCTTGTGCCAACTCCCAAAGCACCCTAGGAAACAGTCACAGAGGTCAGGCTCCCACTCGCCAGTCAGCAGCTTGCCATACTTGACTTGCAATTCAACAGCAATTTACAAGCAAGAAAACATTATTTACTTAGACTGGGCTAAATTGTAGTTCTAGTATCAAAAAACAATTCATAAAGCTATCTGAAAAGCTGAGACACTGTTCATACCAACTCAATCTCTAGTTAAACGACACTTTTTTTGCAAACTCTTTGCAGAGGAGAACAATAATAAGGAATTGAATTAATTTGTTGTAAATAGACATTCTTCTTTTCCTTTTAATGAAAAAAGTGCATTTGGAAATGACAGGTGTTTTTGGGGGGGTATGTGCAGGATGATTTTATTTCTCCAAAGACTTAATTGTTAAATTTTTGTAGAATGTCCAAACTTTTTGTGCTTTTTGTTTTCGAAGCATATCTCTTTCTCTAGAAATTAATTAATATTATGACAAGAATATAAGTATTTATATACAATTATGTATATAGTAATATTAAATGGAAAAACTGTAAAAAATAATCCAACCCATGAAAGAAAATTCTGCCACATCAGATTGACAGGTTACAAAGTTGCAAACTCTACTGAAAATAATAATATTTTTAAATTTTGAACTTGAGAAAAGTTATATTAACATTAAGGCAGTTGTTAATATGTAATTTGCTTTCAGAACTAGGATTTTGAGATAAAAAAATCCCTTATCATATAAAATGAAAGTTGATGAGGATTTCTGGGTTCCTGGCACAACATCAGATCTCTCAATTATAATTCTAAAATGTGTCTTTTTATATCGTAGTTATGTAATAAAATATTTATCAAATTGGGTGTCTTCTTGAGGAATTTTAAGTAATCATGTAAATAGGGAAGCTATCACTACAAAGACACATAAAACAGGTAGAAAAATGGGAAAATTTTAATGTTGCAGCTTTTGTTTTGGCATTTCCAAGCTTTAAAGTACTTGATTTCATGCCTCCAATAGTCTTTATGCTAACGACCTATATCAAAATGGTCCCTGAATCTTTAAATTATATTACTTCTCCGTGCTGAATAGCACAGATGGTACCTGATGCCTCATCCTCAATGCTTTTTTCTAAAAGTGTTTAATACACCTAAAATTCCTGGCTTGATCTAGTTTCCACTGAAGAAAATGGCTTAAACCACTCATTTTGGCTTAAGTGGTAGAAAAATGAGATCCAAACAAAAATTAGGAAACACGTTTGTACACTTCCTGAAATATGATCCAGCTGATGATCACAATTTAAGTGTTCTCTGCTATACCTTATTTATTTATTTTTCCTACCGTGCTAGAAGACAGGGGGAAAAATATCCATCATTGGCATTTTAGAGGATTCTCATCTGTATCTTCTAAAGTTACTTCTGTTTGCTTCTTTTTCTAAATGTTTTTATTCCCCATGACGAATGTACATTTCTAATTATTACAGTCATGTAATTCAAAAGGTACAGGATTTCTGTAGTTAATTGCCCAAAGGTAAAAAAAAAGGTAACAATTGGCTCAATGTAAAAAAAAAAAAGGGAAAAAAAAAATCTATCTTTTCTTTGTCTAAAACGGCAGGATATTTTTTTCCTAAGTAATGTTTTGATATTCAAAACATGAACAATTATCTACATTAAAAAAAAACATTCAAATATGATCCACTATCTATGAGACCTGGAAATAAATTATCTATCATGTTAATCATAACTACAATTTCTAACATTTCAGTACGTCATATTTTTCCTTTGTCAGGCCTAGCCTGAAGTCAATTCAATCTACTGCTGAATTACTGGACGGTTAAATATAATTTATTTATTTTTATATCCCGGGATTTCTTTCTACTGCTAGATGGATTTTTCTATCTGCATAAATGACAGATAATAAAAAGTGGACTTTTTTTTTTTTTTGTATAAAATCATTTCTATACCAAACTCTTAGTTACTAATATTTAGATACAGTTAAGGTCCAATTAGTGCAGATTTGATGAAAGAGGAGGTCATATGTTTTGAGGAATAGCATTATGACACATGTTTAATGTGTGACTTTAGAAATAAACTCCTTGTCCACAGCCCAAAATGACTGTGACGTTAAATTATTTCCATGCTTCAAAGCAAAAGGAACTACAAATTTTAAGACAAAAGCAAAGTACAAGATGCAATTTTTCCATAGTCTTATTAATGCAACATCCACCACACACATATGTGTCTGATCTGTAAACACAGTACAAGACAAGAAGCATTTAAAAAGTGCACACCAGTAATCCATAGTTTAATTATCTGTAACTAATGAAGTTAAACAGATTATCCTATGCAAGATTCATATCTATTTTGCGAACAGTGCAACAAAGCATGTGCATGTGTGAAACAGATACGGTGCAGTTCTTGCCAGAAATACTTCACAGAACTCAGATTCTGTATTAAGGTTACACGTCATACCTAAAATTAAAGTACATTTTGCCCACTAAAGGCCACATGGAGAGGAAGTGTGAGAAATCAGCCGCATAGTCCCTTCCTCTTATTTTGAAGCAGATTGTTACTTTATAATCTGCTTTAAACTGCGGCACTAACATTCTTCGTTTTGAACAGGCCAGAAACAGTATGGACTGAGACACAATTTGCCCCCTGTCTCTGTTTGAGCTCACTGGGAAGAGGGCTCTTTGCCTTTTCTCAGCAACACACCTTCACATAAGCCCCTGCTGAGACAGACACAGAGCGAGAACAACCAACCATGGGCTTCTCTTTCCACTTGCCCCAGCAGGACTGCAGAAACAGCTGCTTCCCCAGGAGACACATGATAGAGGAGACATGGGTCCTCCCCATGACAGTACTGGAAAACTTTGGAAAGCACATTAATACACAAAATATTTCTAGAAACAAACTAACCCCATGAAAGACAGTCATTCAGCCTACACTGTCTCTTTTCTCTCCACCCCTGTAGGCCAAATAGTACCCTTCATTTATCACAGGTAAATTTCCAACTGGAGCAATGTGAGTTGGCTTAAAATGTATTTAAATGCTCTTGGACTCCTGAGGGAAAGAGCTTTCCTAAGAATATTGCTAAGGCAACTGTAGCCATTTTCATGGAAAAGGCAGACTGCCTGGTAAGGCAGAAACCAGCACAACAGGAAAAAAAAAACAACTTTGTGTTTTATTTCCTGTTCATCAACAGGCTAAGTGCTTACAAACATCCAAGTGTTGGGGGACAAAACCTATAACTACCTCAATTTAATATTAAGTAAAAAGTAATATACATTTATTTGCATTTTTTTTTTTTTTTTAGAAGATGGATACCACTACAAAGGATTAGACTGTTCAAAATGAGGAAAAGCTGCCACTTTTACCACTGTAACATTCAGCAGTATAAGGTTACAAATTAGATCTAGCTTAATATATTCAGGGAAGATACTTCCAATACAGTCTGCTATGAAAACTTGCCTGTCTGTAGTTCTTTTAGGATGCAGATTATGTATTAGTTTTCCTGTACTAGAATGTGAGGTGATCAAAACAGTGATATGATCCCTTGTGCCTTAACCTCAGGTCTGCAAAGGTCAGAGACATTCTCAGCATAGATATAACGAGTCTTCTTGATTTTAACAAGGATTTCTGGAAGCAACATTTTTGATTATCAGTCTATTTGGATTACATAAATATAAAATAAACAATAAATCTGGAATCCATTTATTACAGTCTTGGGTTTTGTCTTCTTTTTTTGTCTTTTTTTTTTCTATTTTGTATGCACTATTATCAGATCCAAAAATATTGCTTTGCTGTATCAGTTTCACTTATTGACACTAAAAATCATACCATAATCACAGAAATTTCTGAAGAAAAATACAAAAATGCATTAAGATTAAGGTGAAATTAAAGGAAGAAAACCATGCAGCACAAAGAAAATAATATCTTCTGGTTTTCTATATTCAACATTAAGAATGAAGAGGCTGACACATATTAAAGGAAACCCAGAAACATTTCTGAGGCTATTACATGTAGATTTGTTTCACGATTTTGTTTTGCTGTATCCAAATATGCTGCCAGGGCTATGTTCTGGTCTCAGCTGCACTGATGTAGCTGTACGTGATTCCATGGATGAAGCATGATATCATGCTTACATCAGTAGAATTAATACAATACCACAAAGCAATAGTTTGTACAGGTTACAATTAATAAAAAAAAAAGGTAAATAACCTCTGTTGCACTAGTTTTCAGGGCAAAATATGAATGCTTTGCTGTGGAAAGAGAACAAGAAGTCAGCATTTACCTTGGCTTCAAAATATGAAAGGAGCTGTTAAATTGTAATTTTTGTCATTATGGGTCATTGAATGTACTTTCCAATTAATTCCCAAAGAACACATTTTAAACACGAACAGACTCTGTATGCAGTGCTTTACTCTCTGTAAGCCTGGAACTCTGAGGTAGGCTGGTATGGCTTCCTGCTGAGTTGTTGCAGAAACATTTCCTTTAAATTCAAGCTCTATGTCAATGTGTGATGAAAAATAACGGGATGATTGGAGACTATTAACAGATTATTCTGACTTTAAGCTATGATAAATCTCATAATAATATAAACAAAATTAACATTGCCTGAAATGCTGTTTTTTACCCTAACAAGTCCAGTCTTGCACTGGAATTCAGAAACTTGGAGGTTTGTTTATTGGGTATTTTATTTTATTTAGTTTCAGTGGAATGCAGTGGTAGCTATCAGATTAAAAACAGGAATTGTTTCCAAAATTCAGTGCACTGCATTGTCTTTGAAAATCAAGGACTATGAGAGTGAGGTTTGTAGGGCTTGGTACTTCTCAGTAGCCATGTTAGTGGTATTTCCTGGAGCTATTTTTATCATGGACTTCCTGTTGTCTGCACTTTCTTTTTCCTTCATTTTAAAAAGTAGCAGTGTTCATAGTCATTCTGTCACCTGCACTCTGGGAACTACATGGCCCTCAATATCCATGTGACTACTCCAGGGAAGGGGGCTCAAATTAAATGCTAGTATAGCATTTTGATGTAGTTTTTTTAATTGTCAGGTTACATCTTCACAATAAAGAAAGAAACAAACAAAGGATGGCCACCAGAAAATGGGCATGCTTGTTGTGTATGGGCACTGTCAGGTATTTGGGAGATTTGCCCCTGTATAAATGATCTTTGCATTTTAGGTCAGATATTGCAAATTATTAAGGAAAAACACTTTAAAGAATCAAGATCATATACATTATAAATTTCATCTCCACAACCTAATTTGAATCAATATTCTAACCTTTCACATAGCCTTCTAACTCATAAATACTACCAAATGGTGAAAATCTTTTCTCATTTCTGGTTTTCTGTTGAACATAAAAACATATTCTACCTTATTTGATGTTCTTAAGTGCAAATTACATGTCACTATTCCACATGCAATATCTTCTTCCTGAAATCTCTTTGATGGACTCTTCCTTTGTGTTCTTTTAATCAAAGTGCATCAACATTGTTGTTTCAGGTTGGACCAATACTGTGTTTCTAAACTGATTTTTTATTTTTTTTTTTAATAGTTCAACATTACCATTGCTTGGTAAAGCTTTAATATTTGTTTTAGCTTCACAGATTTTCCCAGCTGGATTAAGGTTAGAGTGGACTTTCTGATTTTTAGATAATGCAAAGTATGTAAGGTCCAATATGCAAATCAACACAAATAATTATTCTCAGTAAGGACCTCAGTTCTGGAATATTTTCCATTAAAAAAATCTTTAAACTCAAACTACAATTTTACCTTGTTCTGATGGATGATTTTTCCATATACTGAACCCTATTTTTATCTGCCCTCAGCTAACTGATTGAAAATGTCAATGTCACTGTCAACTTCGTCATGGACTGGCTCTATGCATAGTATTTGCCACAATTTTGCATTGCTCTATGACCAATCCAGAGAGTGAAGCCATGTGGTAGAGATGAACCACCTTGTTTTATGCCCTCTCCAATGCCAGCCTGATTTTTCATTCCAGCTGCAGTTCACACTGATGACCCCTGCATTGCTTCCAGGTTTTCCTGTTTCCTAATAAGATCACATGGCAAACCCTTCATAAAGCAAAATCTTCTGCATTTGCATGTGATAGAGCCATGTCATTTCTGGTAATTGCAATCAGAACATGTACTGCTTCTTAATACAGCCTCAAGTTTCTTCTGTCATTTCTTCAAGAAAAAAAAAAAGCAACTCTATTTGATTCTTCTCCTCCTTCCTTGCTCTTTAAGTTTCATTTTGATCAAGATATGTCCCCTTTTTCCTGATCATTGTGTGGCAAAGTGATAAAACATTTACCAATTAATGATTGTTTAAATTATGTATATGAAAACGTGCCAACACATAAAGGAGTCTTATCCTATAGATATTTCTGAATTTATATCCTAGTTAAAAGATTCCTAGTCATATGACTCCCTATAAATTATACCTCTTTATACATCTACAGCAGTGGCTAGACCTGGTACTGGTCCACACATACGCAATTATCAATGACAATTAAGAGAAAATACAATCCTCTAAGCTACAGTTTGAAGCCTACTATTAATTTTTGAACAATATTTTCAGAAATAATCATCAGTAAAAAACTGTTAGTTTGTTGACACCAAAGAGAAATATATAATATGGAATAATGAGGACATGTCAGGAAGGGGTAGAGGACTCTCAGAAATCATTTACTCTTCAATCTCAACTTTAAAGGTGCTGACTTTCAATAATTGGACAGAAATTAGCAGAGAAGACTGTTAGAAGAGAGTCATGAAAACAGGAAGAAATGTTTGGCACTCTGCTGTATTAAATGAGAGGCTATGAAGTTTAAATAAACATTGCAGGGAGCAGTCAGAAATCTTGAAAAAGGCTTTGACAGCAAAAGAGGAGATCCATCAGTTTGCCATACAGTAATAATATATTGCTCTTTTAAAAAATAACCATTAGCTAAATTTACTACTATAATGGAGAGACAGAGATGCTGCGGAAATAGGTCTTTATGGTGTGATTATTTAAGTTCTGAATCCAGCCAAGCTGGAATCTAGGGCAAGAAAGACATAACTTTCCATGGTCGTAATGAAGGAAGTGAATAACTGAAATGATTGTGAACACCTTCTCCTCTTCAGAGCAACTGGGTTTTTTTTTCAGATTTTCAGTTATAGTAGCATAGAAGCTTTGCTCCATTTTGGCTCCAAGAAAGTTTCACTTTCTATGCTAAAATGCATATTTGTCAACATTATGTTGCTACTGTCTTGATATCTAACAATAGCTGTATGATCTACCAGTAAGTTAGTATCTTTAAGAGTAGCTGGAACACTTTTCTTGCTATCTGTCAAACCTCTGACTGAGGCTGAAAGGTTAGAATATCCCATTTAAAAGAATTTCCACACAAATTTATAGTATTTTTAGAGATGTGTTCATTATCAGGCAACAAAGTATTTGTAAAGATTTCAAAACTGTTTCCAGCATTGCACTGTCTTGAATTAGTTTGAGTTACAGTGGAGTGGGCTTAGTAAAAAGTGCTAAGTCTAGTTTAGCCAAGAAACAACTTTCATAATTGAACTTATTTTTCATAGATAAGAAACTGAATGCACTGTCTGAATCTGACTTACTGAAATATTAAAGCAGTATGGAGAGATACATTAGTTTCAACAAACTTCCTGCAATCTAGCTAAAATAATCACAGATTGGATGGGGAAAAAAACAAACAAACAAACAAACAAACAAANACAAACAAACAAACAAAAAAAAAAAAAAACAAACCAAAAAAAACAACCCACAACAACAAAAAATGAACCTAAAACTGTAATGCATAATAGAGACATTCTGAAAACAAAAAATGAAGGATCTTAAATCTTAAGTTTAGTATTACAGTGTAGCTACAATGGTTAATGACCATGCAATGGGTGATAGCCAACCAGTACAAGCTACTCCAAATTACCAATATGGTTTATCTGTTCTAGATCAAGAGAAGAGAAGCCAAAGAAATCACATTCTTTTCCCCAGATGAAAGCAAGGAGCCATGCAAAAGCTATTCAGATCTAAATTTCTTTGTTAATGGCTTATGATGACTTGTTGTTTGTTTCATAGAAACACTGGAGTAAAACTATTTGTAGTGAAATGTAAACCACTAATTTTTGTTTAAAAATTTCAAAGTTTATTGAAACTATGATTATTTATTGGTATCAGAATAGCCTCTAGAAACTTCAAAGAAACTTCCATTAAACCAAACATATTCATATAGTAAGCAGTCATCCCTCCCCACAGGAGCTTGTAAGCTAGAAAAATAAAATAGACAAGGCAGATAGAATAATTGTGTTTTGGTAACACAGAAATGAGGACAAAAAAGGGAAATTGGGACACAGGAATTAAATGATCTGCTCATGGTTAGAAGAGGATTCCATAGCAAAACCAACAAAAAAATGCAAGATCTTTATTGCCCTTACTGAGCACCCATCCTTCCCACTCAAATCTCTCACCATCTACACTTTTTTAAAATGAGTTTGATGGTTGGTCTTTTCCAACCATGACAATTCTGTGATTCTGTGAAAAAGAGAACTGTCAAATATCACAGCCTGAAGGTTTTCCCTATCTTCTGTTATTTCTACACTTTGTTACTGCTGCCTAATGACAACCAAAATCCAGTGTTTAGTTTAAAGCAAAATCTCATTGGGAAGAATTTTCATATCTATTTATTTTAGATAGAGAAATCTCTAAATAAAAAACAATAATCTAAGGATAAATCACTAATATCTTCTCAGATGACCTCTTGAGATAATAAACTATGCTATTATAAATCTTCAACAGTGAAATACTGGAAGCTCTTTTCCAAAACAATATCCCTCCCCCGCCACCTCAAAGCTGAATGACATCTTTGCTCCAAGTCTGAAGTAGTATTCTTTAGAAAGTCAACTTGTCAGTAGGTCCCCACACAGGTATGTCATCCATATTTATCCTTCAACAGTATTACAGCACTGCTTCCTAAGGATTTTTCCTTTCTAAGCTCTCATGGGCTTTTACTGTAACCCATTTTTATGATTTTTCTAGGGGTTAATGTCAGATGTTTTACATTTTAAATCAGTCGCTGTCAAAACCAAGTAAGTACTTACAGTAATATCTGCTTGTATATTTGTTCCAATTATAAAATCCCACAAGTCAAATAAAGTTTTTAAACATTATTGAGAGAAAATACCTCCCTTATTTGTTCTTGTCTTCTCAACTATCTATGAAACTAACAACAGAATTTGAACATATTCTTAGAGACAGACAAATTTTCAGGTTTATCCAGGTGTAAAAACATGACATTTTTTCAACAAATAAAAGCAAGGGAGGGACTGCATTTCTATACTTCTTTTCTAGTGAATTACTGTGCTACTACAAACTAAGTATTCACAATCTTAAAACCCAAATAAACAAAAAAAACCAAGCCCTTCCTTGAGCCTATGGGCATCTTTTTTTCTTTTCACATTTAAGACTCGGGTTTGCTCTCACAGCATCTGAGAAGGAGCTGCTGCCCCCAGTTCTTTCTCTTCTGCAGCACTGAGAGAAGAAACACGACATAAGGTGCACAAAGAGTCAATCATTTTCTTGTAAATACTACTCTAAACTGATTCTATTGCTCTAGAAGGACTCAAGAAAATGACACCATAACAGCAATCATCCTGCACCATTGTCCTGTAATATATAACTATGGAGATGCATTAACCAGCTACAAAATACTGTTGTAAATCCTCCATTGATCATTGTGGTTCTTTATTTGTTTAAAACTAGATGACCCACTTTTAGTAGCTATTAAACAATTAAGCATATTGTAGTTACTTTATTTCCAAGGATTGGATGTAACTATAAAAGTGATTGCAGTTTATGTGTTTCCTGTATTACAGGAATAATAAGTGAAGCCAGAAAACAAATTAGTGGAACTTGAAGGCCAAGGGAAGCAATTCCATCTCACCAAAAGCACATCTTTATATGTCTAAAAACATGCATTACAATAACAAAACTAATCTTAAACCACTTGTCTTCAGTCTACCTTGCATATCCTAGCACAAAGGCATCTTGCCTAGCATGAACAGGGGAAATGGTTTTCCCCTCAGACTCTGTATGTACAAAATTAACTTGATTAATTTTTTGCCTCAGCGAGGTGTTTTATTTCTAACCATCAGATTGGCTATCACTGAACCTCTAAGAGTACTCTAAAACCTAAATACATAGATACTCATTTCCTGAATGATCAGTTTGGAGACCAGAGAGAATAGGACAAAGGACAAGAGAGACACTTTGCAAGTTATTCAGCAGGGAAGTCTAATCATAGTCTTGTCTGAAAGCTTAAACAACATAATTTATTTAAAGTTTTTATTACAACCAAAATGGAAATGCCCACATTGTCCCTATTGCACAGCACGGTGCCAAGACCCTTTGAACCACAGAGTTACCAGGAAAGATAGCAGCATCTCTAGCAAATGGTTCATTTGTTCCAGACACAGAACCTCAAAGAACAGAGCAAATATTCAGATAAAGGTGTATATATATTTATATATATATAAAAAAAAAAAAATCCACAGCAGTCATCCGAGGGTAAAATAAAACATAATTTTAGAGCCCACTCACTCCAGCAAGCTGATCTGAATTACACTGCATGGCCACAGTATCAAGAGAGCAGGTTTATCGGTCATGCTACCAGCAGATTAACTTGGCCAGTGCTGCTGAATTTGCAGGAATCTGAGAAAATGAGTACAATGGAATGGAACATGGTATTCCTATCTTCGCTGTACTTGACAGGTAGTAAAGAAAGAAATTTCGATAACATCATAGATGCAGGGAAATTAACATTTAAGTATTAATATATACTTGGTTGTATGTTTTATAAAACATTTAGGTCACTAAACTATGATTTAACACCATAAGCTACTCCATATTTCAAACACAGAACCTATGGCCAGTGGACATATTTACTGATGAAAAATTAATTTTACTACATTACCAAAAACATATTAGGTAATTAGGTAATGGACTAAGTACCATATACTTAAATATCTATGCTGAAAACAAGTTTATGGAAGATTGAAAAAATCAATACTGAAATTTCCAATAGCATATGTATGCAGATTTCTGCATATTTAACTAGTATTCTTGTATTTCAGAAGTGCCAATAAATTAGAGGAAATTTTGTTTCACATTAATTTATATGAAGAAGTACGTACAAAGTCCATCAATTACAGTGATAGAAGTAATTAGGTTTTCAGTTCCTATGAATTAACAATGCATCATATTCTTGGTAATAAGCGGCATGCATGATTATCTCTGACTGTATCTATATTCTTAATTTTTAATGAATGTCATAGTATGCATGCAGATTTTAATTGACAATAAAAACATGTAGATTTATTAGTTATTTTCACCTTTATTAGTTAAACTTGTGCTATGTTAATGAACCTAATGCATACTAATGGGGATTTCTTAGCTAACATATTACTGAATGTACTCATTGTTATGTACTTAGACTGGATAAGTTAGTGCCATAACAGTTAATAGCTAAACTGGTGAATATGGAACAAGCCACCTGCATTCTGACTTTGAATTAAAGTAATTGAGAATCTATAATGAAGACTTCACACAGAAGGTGACACACCCTGTTGCAGACAATGCAAGCGCTAATAGACTCCCAGAAAAGTTGTTGGAGTTACAGTAAGTAGTTCACCAGTACTTCAAATGGTTCCTTCTTTGTTTGTTTTTGGTTTTATTTTTTTGGGGGTACAAATATAAGATATAATTTGTTATACTTTTATACAAAAGCTTTTAGCCTTGACTGTTAAGGAGAATCTAGGTGCAAGAAGTGATGATTTTACAAAATGTAGCATATGACGTAACTCTGTCTCAAATATTACATATGACTAGTAATTTTTATTTTGTATTTTCAGAACTGTGAGGCTGGGTATAATAAGATAAAATTGGCTTCATTTTGTCCCAGCAGGCAGACTTCTTTGCTCCACCAAATATTTTTTCTCAGAACTAGGCAATCTTATTCTATACAATTACAAACCGACGAAGACACATTTTAGCAGAGTTAGAGTAGATAAACTAAAATTATCAATATTAATGTGAACCTTGATATACATGTAAACTTCATTATCCATCTCATTTTTATTTATATTTATATATTAGAAAAATATTACTCAAAATACTGTTTTCCAAAACATTTGTATCCTTCCTTTTTGTTGTCTTCATTTTTTCACACACATATACACTGTTACAACCTACAAAATGCTATAGTGCTCATTTAATCAGCCTGGTAAGTCAATGCAGCCCTTTTTCACAACCACTAGTGAAAAAGTTCTATGGCCTCGTTGAAAATGTACTAGTAATTCAGTTATGATTACTACCGAAGAAATGTCATTAGAGAAATATCATTAGTCATAACATATGCTTAAGGCCTTTTTATTTATTTAAACACATTTAATTAAAGTATACAAAAGAAGGTACAGATGAGTAAAGGTCTATTTCCAGGGAAAATAATGAGGACAATATCAACATAATTTTGTTTTTGTTTCTGTACTTTTATGTGTGGACTGTCATTCATTTAATAGCTTTTTGTTCACTCTGATATTTTCTTTGCTATCTTTCATTTGCAAGCCTTTTGGCACCTAAAACACCCAGGGCAATAAACAACTTTCTAACATGTGTCATCTAGAAAAACGTATTGCACTCAAACACTAAAGGACCAGAGGCCACAACCACATGAAAGTCACACTTCATTTAACATCTATTACACCTCTCTTACTCCCCCTGCCCATCCTCCCCCTTACTTTCTTTTTCTCTAGTAGGCACAGTGGCAGTCTCCACTGAATGTTTATGAACCCCTTCAGGGAAGTGTTTTCACCCTCTTGCTATGCCATTCTGCAAACTGATGTTTGAAACAACTCATTCTTTTAAAATTCATGAATTTAATTAATATCACATCCTGTTTCTCCATCTCATTGGACTTAGAACATTCATTTAATGTTACTGCCCAGACTTTTCTCCCATTCATAGCAGTAACCAAAACCAAACTGTGGCGTTCTGGTTTAGTTTGTTTTTTTTCTCTTATTTCACAACAAACAAGTGCAAAAATTAAATTTAATGTACTACCAGATGCATATTTCGGAATTATTTGTTACTGAGTATATTTTTTCATTATATTCTACAGAAATAGTTATCTAGTTGGTTGTTTTACAATATACTCCAGCTGTCATCATCAAATATCTTCTAAATTAGACCTACTGAGCAACAGAATTTTACAAAATCCTCTTCTTTCTATTGATTATCCAAATATCTTCCTGAAATATGAATCATCAGAAAAAAAAACCAGTTTATTTTCTCATCTTGTATTGGATTGACTTTTTTTTTCTCATGTAAGTTTTTTTTAGATTGTATGGATAACTTCAAACCTCTGCATACAGTTGAGCAAAGAACAAGGTTTAAGCCAGGTGGTCCAAAAGCAAAGAGATTCCAGAGCAGTTCTCATCTGAAACATTACCCAAAAATTAGATGCAGTTCACGTGTAGGACAGCTCAGCCACTCTAGTGCTCATGAAAATACAGCTATATGGACACATAAAGGGAGAGCGATGCTTTGGCTAGTATATGGAATCCTTTTGAAGACCTAACATCTTGATATGCTGAGGGAAGTGTTACATAACCAGTGGGTACTATAGTTCATAGCTCAGTATTGCAGACAGACGGAGTGCTGTGGAATTCATGTTTACATTTTGCAGTGATGATACAGGAAGGTTGTTGGGACAGTATCACAGCATTCTCAATTTCTTCACCATAAAAACATTCAGAAAGTCAAATTATAAAGCAGTATATACAGGCAAAGGTGGCATTAAAGTTATCAAAATGTCTTCTTTCTACAGTTATAACACAACAGAAATTTGTTAGGTTCTTTAGGTTAAAGAAGAATGGAAATGCAGCTATTACATAAAACACATGTTATTTAAGTAAAAAGAAAATGAGGTAGGAGCCCAGTGGGAGATATTGAATTTAATCATAGATTACCAAAAAAAAAAATAACCCAAAACTTTAGAATTTCCTAGAAAAGGTTTTAGAGAGAAGATATAAACAAATCTCATCAAATTAATCTCTTCATTGCTCCTAATCTCCTGTGCTGTCATAGGATTAGCAATTTTTGATCTCATATCAGATATTAAATTTCACTTCTACACAATGGCTTGTTGGAGAAAGGGGTTGTTTAGTGGCAGACAAAACAGAATATATTAGATGAAATTTTTTGGTGTTTTCCAGTTAGAGATTTTTCTCTACTAGCCCATAATTAAGTAGCCACAGGAGCTTCTCTGAAGGAGGAATTAATGTAAAGAGTATCACAGCTGGAATACATAGGCCACACTAAATAATATGTTAATGTTCCTAAAACGAATTAAGTGTTGCCTTCAACGTGGAACAAGTTCCAGAAACAGGAGATACTTCCACACGTATACTGTGAAGCTTTTGGATTACAAACATGATGCAATACGGGCAGCAACATCTTCATGTACTGTGTTGTTAACCCTTCCATTTGTTTGTACAAATCAGGGTAAGGAAGGAAGATTTTATGAATAACATAAAGTGATGAGAGATACACAAATCTCTACACTCACAAGGACCAGAAAAGCTTGCTTTAAATACAGGGTTTAATTCTCATTTTCTGAAAACTGTTCATGTTTGCATCAATCTCTCTAATTTACTGAACTCTTTGTTGCTGTTGTTGTTTTAATTCTGGCAAGTGTTTTCTTTAGTGGGAGCATAGTATTTCTATTTCCATTTTTGCAACAGTGCCCTGGGAGGCCGTCTCTGTGCCTGGGAGAATGAATCCCACTCTTCAGCAGCCAGAGAGACATACAGAAGAGTGTGCAGAACTGAGAATGATTACCAGGACACAAGGTAAAGTTTAAAGAAAACAAATAAATAAATAAAAATACAAAGGTAAGGACCATGGGGTTTTATTTTTTAAAATCCATTCAACTATCTCAGGTTTGGATTAAATATAAATCTTCAGCCTAATACAATAGGTTGAAGGCACCAAATATAAAATCTCTGCTCTACTACTGAGCTATTCTGCTGCACAGTCAGAAGAGAAATTCAATGCAACTAAACATGCATACTTTTGATTAAGTCTTGCTCTGGCCTATAGATGACAACAGATGCAGTGTTAACAGATGGGCAGGACTGTCTACAACAAAAGTAAGTCTAATCCTACAGTTTGCATATACATACTGATTTTGTGGTGTTTAGTTTATTGTAATAATTGTTTGAGTAATGTGAAACACACAAATGTACTTTTGCAAAAGCCCTCCGTTTTCAGAATCACTTAAATACCTTCAATTGGTTGGCTTGGCTTCTTGAAAGACTCATCTGTCAAAGATTCTCAGCTTAGTCATATAAAATTTCAGGTGATAATATGGAAATTGCATCAGTTTGCTCACTGCAGCTCAGTGATTCTTAATTTCAGTTCAAGAATCCTAAACATATGATTATGTCAGATTCCTATTTACCAACATATCATACTTTTATAGATCCCTGGACACATTAGTGGCACAATCAGTAGGGTTTTCATCTGTTAAAGTAGGCAAGATTGGCTCATTGTGTTCAGGTTTATTTTCTACTTTACAAGTTTTAAACACAAGCTTCTAGTCTGCAATTTGCAGAACTTCTGTTTCAAAGACTGTCAATTAACCACAGATCTTCAGAAAGGAGAGACTTGAGAAATCTCCTAGCATGACCAAGGAATCCTCAACTTTCTTCTGCAGTTGTGGTCTGCCTTTTCACAAAACCAGAAAGGAGAGTAGGATTCTCTCATACAATAATGTCCAAATTGTTAGGAGATGAAAACATGTTCAACAACAAACTATTAAGATATCTTGCTCATAAGCTGCACAGTGGGATATCATCTGTTTGAAATGTATTTTTTTTTCCCAGTTCTGGACACAAATGATCAGACCCTATATGCAGTATTTTGTTACATCATTTGACTGAAAACCAACAGAACAACTTTGTAAAATAACCTTTTAAAGTATTATAGCATTTGATAAAGGAATTGAATGTGAAAGAGAAGAAAGTCTACGATTCCATCACAGACCCTACTAAAGATTTTTTGTAATGAAATCCCTTACATAAAATGTGCTCAGATGAAAAACATTAACAATTGCAAAATACCGGGGTACAGACAAAAAGAGAGTCCTCAAGGCAGCTTGAAAATTGTCTGTCTGGCCTCAGGGCTATTGCTGCCATATCATTATGGTCACCAATCCGGTACTTCCATTTTCAACCTGAAATCTGAAGTCCTGGGCAAAGAAAATATTCCTCTAAAGTAATAAACAGTAAATATATTTTTAGAGGAATATTTTTAAGCATCAATATGAAAAAGATTTAAAGGTAGAGGAAATTAAGAATCACTATATCTAGGCAAGGAATGGGGAATTTTTAGAATAACTGCTTAAGCAGTATGAAATACACAGATATACATTTTCAAGTACATTAAATACAAGAAAGCATCAGAGACTGTGGGAGTAAGAGGGAGGGAAGGATATCTGAAAGCACCTTGCTATGTACCGTGAACTCAATCTGACCATAGGCTTGTGCCAAAAGCCTATCAACCTAGGAGCAAATAGCTATTCAGTCAACTAGAGTGAGAGCGTTTACCATTTGCACCTGTTAATTTGCTACAGAAAACTGTGAAGTGCTAGTACAACAGGCAGCTACATTTGGGTGGATCTCTGAGGTAACAGTGATTACATGCCTGCAGAAAAGAACTGCAGAGCCAAGAATAGAGCAGAGAGTCTACTTGGATATGTTTTGAATTCCCTGACTAGAACAGACATTCACAGACTCCAACTTAGTCTGAAGAGATGGTTGACTCTTCTCATTGCTGCACTGCTTAGTCTGAATGCAGAAGAGTGGACCAGAATGAACTATGACTGAACAACATTAATCCTTTTGCACTGTGATAGAGGATTCCTCTCTTTATAAACAACATGGTGCAACTACAGACTTTCTTTAATGATAACATTATTAAACTTAACACAGTGAAAAACAGAGTCAGCATTTTAGAGAAATCAGGAACTAGAATAATGAAAAGAAAATAAGGCAAAATACAGTATGATATACAAGCCCTGGATGACAAAATAGAGTAATCCTAGTTAAATGAAAAGAGCAACACCAGTTACTATTAGTTGATGTTCTAGCTCTTTGGGTTTTTTTTAGTTTTGGGTGTTTCTTTTTCCTCCTCCTTTCTTGCAAGAGGCTATTAAGAAATGAAATTACTGAGAATATAGTCCAACGAAAATGACATAAGTATTGTTTCCCTTTTCCCCCAACTCCACACTGTTTCCAGAGCTGAAAGTGTACTGGCAACAAATTACTTGTTTGTGACTCAACTTCAGATAAGAACTAATATTTTGTCATGAAATAAATACTGGCTGATAGTCAGAAAACAATAGTATTGGGCAGGTTGAAGTCTGCAGATGTCAGCAAATGATTCTGCAAAGCAATAATTACATCTGGGAAGCAATAATGTCATCTACTTTTACACATTGCTTTGGCCCAAATTAACTGTACTGTAACCACTTAGGACAGTTGAATGTTGTTATGGACAACTTATTGAAAAGCTCCCTTCAACAGGCAATAACAAAAAAATAGTACAGTGTCAGGCAAAATGTGCATCTTTTTCTAGATTGTGCCTGTATTATGAATACACAAGGAAACAAAGACATGGGAATCCTTCTAGCTGATGAGTCAATCAAATACACAGCTTCAAAGTACCTTCAGAAGGACAAGTGAGCAGATACCTAAAGCATACTTTTCTTTGCTCCTGATCAATTACTTATTTTGGTCAGTAGTCAATATCTCAGGAATGGTTTTGATACATCAAGAAGCACCCTCAGAAATTGAGTGTTTTCCTTCCTGCAGTTTAGATGGTATGCAAATATAACAGGAACAATCTAATTTGGATTATGCATCTCAAAGAAGAGATGCTCCTTAACCAATTATTTAGAAACAGTGAATTTATAATAAAAACAACTCTGTAAAGAGTGAGCCTCCACAGGCAAAGAAAAGGACAAACCGAAGAACTTCTACAGCACTTAATTCTCTGTTGAGTAAATATCTGTTTCCCCCATAGTAACAAAAAGTGTCCTAAAATTTCGCACATTTGCTGCTGTTACTGTAAACTGGAAAGACATCTTTAGCATGAATGGATAATGGAGATATCATGTACCCTGATAAGGAGGTTTCAGTTTTCTTAAATAGAGAATTTCTGCTTTGAAGCAGAATTGCTACTCAGACAGCTCTTGCTTACCTTTTGTCTTTCTCTTCATCCCTTTTTCAGATTTTTTTTCCTCCTATATTTCAATACCTGATTACGCCCAGATTTATTAGTACAGATTATTAAGACTCATAATTTGTGATTTAAAATAATAAGAAATCTAAACCAAATCATATTTTCTTTCATAGTCACTATTATATTCACATTGTATGTATTTATCATATCTAAAAGTAGGTCTTTGTAGCTAGTATCTGAATTCTTTAAACTTATTGCATTAGACCAAAAATTGTCTCCTAAAAATCATCTACAAATGTATCCGTTCAAAATTATAATGAAAGTAAATTTTTTTTATTTTCTGAATCACTAGACTAAAATAATTCTAATTCTTTTATTTTGTTTAGAACTGAATGTCTGAGTATCTTACAAGCTTTTTTTATAAGTTAACTAGACAATGGTCCCTGACATCAGAAAACATTTCAAATGGAATTTTTTACTTTAAATAACCTCTTTAAATACAAGGCACTGGAGTTAGGGAAACATAACAAATATGCTTTACAGAGGTTTATATGTACTAAAAGGAAACTGAAGTCCTTTATGTGAAAATTGTATGATCACTCATTTTGCTTATTTTTATAGAAAATTCATATAGGAATATCAAATATGTTTACCTTTAAAGTGAAAATATTCTGATGTTTCACTTTGTTTTGTTCAGTTGCATTAAAAATTTACATAAACAAACATTTTGAAACCAAACCTTTTATAGATGAAACAAATGTAGTTTTCATGTTTAAGTCAGACATATCTTTACAAATATATATTTTGCAAGGATAATAAGTAGGAATTAACCTACAACAAAGTCTGTAGACAGACAACAGGCCTGGGCTCATTTTAACTGAAGTTGTCCTTTAAACATAATATTCAGCTCCTATACTTTCCTTTGTATGCATGGAACATCATAAGGAGACAGCTCTGTGTCCCTTCCTAAAATTGTCTGAAATAGGACACATCCTCTAATGTTCATTTTAGTCCAGGAACAGAAAAATAATTAGATTTTTGACTATTTTTGTGTAGTCATAGCTATAAATTCAGAGAGTTTCCCACATGAAAATCAACAAGTAAGTAGCTTCTATTTTATTTCTGGTACTTGAAATATAGTGAAGATAATTGGTTGAAATTACAGAATTTACCTTAGAAATTAACACCATTTTAACACATCAGATTGATCAGATATGATGTTGTGTTTTTTTTTTGAATTTAAGTTTTCTGTTTTAAAATATAGACATTTAGAAAGTCACATCAGCATAAGGAGGAACATAGAGACTTTCGTTCTTCATTTCTGATGTTGAGGTCTCTAAAAACTTCAGAACACTGAAATCCCTTACAAATATTGGTATCTCAGAAGTCCAGATACAATGAACTGCCTAGAGTGCATGGCATGTTTAGAAGTCCTCTATCCTGAATTGAATATGGAAAGGGCAAAAATTAGATTCCTTTTAAGTCTTTTGTCTTCCCTGTTTACATCTGTAACCTAGAAATGAGCATGAGCTAAACCTTCCCTGCCTCTTTAGGACATTGCTAATTGAATTCATACACTAAATTAATACATTACGTTAATCAAAGCCATCTCAGTGTTTGTTTTCATGTCCAGATCAATACAAGGAGGGAATCTTATTTAACTATTACTGAAGTAGTATCCTGCAAAATAATAACACACTTTCTTCTTTAAATCTGTCAGACTTGCTCTTCAAAGGTAGGTGTGGGGGTGGAGGGTACTTGGAGGTCAGGGTGTTATTTCAGCAGTCTAGCTGTCAAGGAAAAGACTTGAGATTTGTTACAGAAAATGTAGATGTTACTCTCTGGATATCTGCAAAATATTACAACTTTGAAACAACATTCTGCCCCTACCCCTTAAAAGTAATCCTTGTACACAAAATTCTTGGTTTTGACATCTCTAAGTAAGGGTGGATCATGTGCCAAGATGTAAAAATTAAATCACAAGACCGACCCAGTTACAGCATCTGGTTTTCAGGTTCTCCATTGTTCTTCATTCTAAACAATTAGTATTTATATGTCTGTAATTGTTCAATCTAATTTTGCCTTGGTACTATTATGAGGAAAGTGATGAAAAAACCATAGAGCTCCTGCCACTGACACTGCAATGAAAAAAATCCATTCTGACTCAGGTCAAACAAATCTACATCAGTTTACGTGAAAAAAAAACTATAACAAAGCACAACTATAGAATGAGAGGAGGGGTGACAGCTCACCTATACTTATGAATATCTCTGAGGCAAACCAGAAATTGGTGTGACACTGTGACTAGGTACTAGAAGGGAAAAAGCAAGACTCCTTGTTCACCCTCTTTCTTCAGGTATTGTTTGTCCTCTACAAACTAGGCCTTCTCATAAGCTTTATGAAGAAAAGGGGTCTAAATTTGAATATGTAGTCCTGAAAAAACAATGTCTCTTTTGTTTGGTGAAATATTTGACAAAGAAACCTCATCACAACCCACAACAGAGAAACCCAGGCCCCAGCAGTAGTAGCTGTTTTAAAAGTAAGGGATCTGACTGATAGTAAATTATTGAGTAGGAAGGAATGATGAGATCCCCCACATATGGTATTAGATTTAGAATACCAGTGAGCCATCATGTAAGAATAGCTTTTGATAACTAATAACCCCTATGTGAAAGGCTCCTTATCCAATTTCAATTCTGTTTTGACTTCTCTCCTTTCACACATTCTTTCCTAGTTTAGAAAGCAGCTTTTATAGGTAACAGGAAATATTCCAGTGAGTTTCAGCTATCTAATGAATGCTGATAAGTTATTTTTCTGCCCTACTGGATATCTGGAACTAAGCATCAATCTGAGAGTGAAATAACAGACAGAAGTTCATTATATTCAAAGATATTAGCATTGACATTCTAGTCTGTGGTTACAGAGAATTGTGCTGTAATAGTTACTTAAAATTTATATTATTTCTGTTGCAGATATAAACTTTTCCTTTGAGAATTTCTGAAAAGACAGAAAAGGCAAAAAAAAGTTTCCAAAGCCATGGGTCAATAAAACAAACTCTACCGAAGTTAATTCAAAACTCTCATTGTTTTACTTAAGTGAGAGAACTTTTTTGAGCCTTCTGCACAATAATACCTCCAGTGCTTGTGGTGAGGAGCAGAGATGACCATTAGCTTTCTGCCTCCCATTACTTTTGGCTAAAATAATTTATTTCTCCATACTAGCTGCAAGCAGCTGTGGAAGTGAATCCTGCTGCTGCTAACTGAGCAGTCCACTGTTCTGCCAGCAGACCTCCTGCAGGCTGGCAGCATCACCAAAAGGGTAATCAAAACCCACATGCTTAAGGTATCACTGGGATGTTTTTATTCTGGAAAAAACACACCAGGTCTGCATACATTCAATTTTAATGTGGAAGAGAACTTAAAAGGAAGGATATCTAAGAGTTGACTGTCTCACATATCATTTCCCCCACTTTCATTTAACTGAACAGTAGAATACAATTTGTTAGGTGCTTTTTAAACTAAAACTAAATGCTTGATTAAACAAAATTTGTATGAAAATTTTAGTTAATGTGTAACAGACTAGCAAACAATCTGTATGCATTTCTGAATACAGGATTTAAAAGGCAGTTAAATCAAATCTCCCCCTTTTTCAGTGAGGTTGTCCAGCATACAAATAAAGAGAAAAAACCCCAGGTGTCATCATAGCCATTAAATTCAATACAATTGCAAGATTTTATTGACAGGAGTATACAGTTCTGAGGAGATAAGACACATTAACATTTGTCTACTTCCATTTGTGCAATATATTTCAACATAAATATTGATTCAAAAGCACAATTAGTGAGGCTTTACTCTTAAAAAGGATTAAACTACCTTCTGGCAAAAATTTGTAATAAGCAAGCTGGTGTAAGTCAGAGCAGCACAACTGAAATCAGTGGAACTATAATGTTCACTATAATCACACAAGAAGATGATCCAGACCAAAGCCCTTAAGAAACTGTTGAAGACAGACTAGTAAAGCCTCTACTCTTTTCCTTTCCTTCTCAGAAATTTTTAGATCAACTGTTATTAACATAAGTAGAAAAGCTCTATTGCCAAAGTACCAGAAGACAATATCAGCAAGACAAGGTTGCAACAACATAATCTTGATAAGAGATCAAAATAATAGTATAAAACTATGTCACTGAAGTCAGTAGCATCACACTCATGGATTAATGTGCAAGATATAGTTCACTCTATGCATCTGTCTGTGAAAGCTTGCAAAACGGTCAGTTGCTGAGAGATTAATGTAGAAGTGCATCCTCTGGAATTCTGTTTAAGATACTTGTATTGAAAATTAGGCAATAGAATCAGTGAATATATTCATGTAATATATTCCACTAATGGTTACAAAAATCACATTAGGAAAATTACTAGTGCATGCTTTCCCAGGAAATAAAGAGGCACTCTTTCAGCCTGAGGTTTAACAGGTGCAAACTGGCACAAGCCATCACATGCAATAGAGTTAAGAAAGGTGATATGAGCCATAGCTTTAGCCCCAGCTGCCTTAGGAGCAAACCTATTAAACTCTGTAGCCAGGGTACCAGGGAAGGTACAAACAGACATGCTGCAGCACATTTTCAGGCTTCACTACCCAGCAGTGTGTTGACACCCCTATTTTGAGTCAGCCACGTTGGCACACTGAGATATGTATGCACACTTCGCTATTTGATTCCCCTTTTATTTTTCTCTTAATCTCTCTTTTCTTAATCTTGGTCATTTGCCTGAACCCACAAGGATTTTCAAATATTCTACCCATATCCTTTTCCCTTCAGCACTGCCAGCCTGTGGATGAAACATGTTTAAATGCCACAGCTCTTTGCTAAGCAGCACATGTCAATACCAGAGCCTAGACTGGAAAAACATTTCTTCTACAATGAAGGTATGCACAAGGAAAAAAAAAAAGATATGAAGGGAGTGTTGGAAACTACATACTGTACAATATGCTTACAGCAATTTGATATCATTTTAATATCTTTTTGGGACTTATCCTGTTATGACAATATGTGCACACACTCGAAAAAAACCTCCAAACACCAGCATTAGAGGAGAATTCACAGGGCTGAGGTCCTTTTCTCCTTCTCTGAGGGAATAGGTTCTTACCAGCATGTTTTTATTATCAGGTGAATAAAATAAAACCAGAAGAGAATATTCTCATAACAAAAACCATGAGGTACGCTTTAAAAAAAATAAAAATCAAATATTTATAATTTATACAAGAAAAAATGTTGTTTTCTTGATGTTTTGAAATAGTACACGTATTTTCTGCTCTCTCGGAAACTAAACATACGAGAAGAACTAACCCAAATACAGGCTGGTCATCAAGAAGAGTGAGTTATGGAGGACCTTTTAAGTCCACTGTGCCACTTCCTGTTCAAGCCAGAATAATAATAAATCATGAACAGGGCAAGAAGCTACACAAAGTATTTTTTTTTAAAAAGGCAAAATCTTGGTTTTCCTTTCTAAAGATCGGAAAATGAACTCCTATTTCTCATGCCTCCTTCAGTTTCTTTCCTTTTATTTATTTATTTTCGGTTTTTCTGAGTATAGTTGCTGTTGTAATTACAATTTCTGTGGGGGTAACTGCAGCTAAAGTTGGAACAGCTGAACAGATAAATGGTGGACTAAATTGCATCAGTGGGGTATTAGATGCTGTGGACACCTATTCCCTTTCTTTAGACATAGAGAACACACAGAACTAGAAATTTTGAGTAGTCTAGGAATTTTTCAATGTAGAAGAATGAACAGTAATCTAAATCTGCATTTCAGCCAGTTTGTCTTAGCTATTTTGTCTCCGAACCACATGTGGCTGAAGCAAAAATTTCTGGTTTATATTTTCTGGTTATGACTACGAAGTCAATATTTTTTTTAACTTTTTTGTCCTCACAAAAACAGACAGTAAAAGCTTAGATCAAAATAGATCTGTGCATCATTTAGGTATCCATGTCTTCTGTTTCAATATGACACACTTAGCATTTTATTGCCTGTCACTTCTAGTCCTATATAGTTGTCTTTCAAAAAGCATATAAATCACTGAAGTACTTCTCTGTAATTCGTGATTACTTTAGAGGCCTATCATCAATCATAATTAATGAGTCACTATGAGCAGTACTGTGCCTGCTGACTAGTCCTTTCAGTACCATAGGCACAGAGTCTGTGTATTGAAAGCCAAGAGAGAAATTGAAGTGTAGAATGCAGTGAGGAATAGGAAGAAACAGGGGAAAAAAATAATAATCAGCTAACTTGACTGATGTCAAGATTTTCAGCACTAATAAATACTACAAAATATTATGCTAATTTTAGCCCTTTGAGACTATACAATATAAAGATAACAAGTTTCATGAGCCTTATTGTCCTGGTTTGAATGAGAACAGAACTAATTCTGTTCAGTGGTTTTACTTTTCAGTTCAGTTCTTCTAACTGCACTGTCTGAAGTCAGCAGCCTGTTTTCACAGACAGTGTCTGCTGCTGGCAGTGATAACACCCCATGTTTAGAGTTACTGCCATGGGTTGGGGTGCAAACCAAGGCCACTGCTGGATCTTGTGCACCATGTTGGGGGCTGCAGGAAAGTGAAAGGCTGCACCTGCAAGGAGAAGCAGAAAGGGTAGGTGACCCCAAACTGACTAGTGAGGTATTCCAGCCCATATACATCATATTTGGTACAAAAATGAGGGTTCTGGAGGGTCTATCTCTCTGGGGCCTCCTAGGCTCTTCTTCCCTCTTAGAATGCTTTGCCAGCTTTGCTCAGATTGGCTCAGGTCCTCTTTCGGTTCCTTCCTTGGAGCATCCAAGGAGGACTCTGTCCATTCTGCCTTTGATCCCAGTCAGTGAGTTCCTGAATCTGGTACCAGAATCCAGCTCCTGAACACAGCTCCCGTCTGCTGTGGGACCCTGTCTGGGACTCCCCCAGTGCCTGCTCCAAAGCATCAGTGGTGACAGTGATGTAATTACCATCTGGGGGGTTGGGAGAAATACTGGATTTGCATATATTTGTATATATTCAATTTTTAATCTTATTTTCCTTAAAGATGTTCTAGTTTCCTTTTCTAGTGGCTAAGTCTCTCTGCCTTATTCCCTTTCTCTTCCTCCTTGGGGAGGGAGGGGGGTTAACAGAGAGCGTCTGTTATTGGTATAAGGGACCAAGTGACACTTATAAACTTCTGCAATATATGTGAGTTACTTTAGCCATCTAACACTAGTGATTAAGTGCTATGGAATATGAAAGCATAATTTGCCAATATTGTAATGAATAACAGTACAGAATGTTATTTATTGGTCACCTGGATTTGACTAGATTATCTAAAGGTTAGTATAATTAAGCATGTTAAGATGTCTACAAGTATAAAAATAAAGTATATTTTGTTTTCCATAACCAGAAGTCTCAGTCATCCAGGAAGAGAATTACTACAAAACATAAACAATGGACAAGTATCAAAATTAGCAAAGTGAATGAATTTCATATAACAAATAGACTAATATTCTGAATTTGGAGCACACTATGGTGTTGGAATGAAATGAACAATAGCGGAAGGCAAATCTGCTAAACAAACCAAAAAAAAAGCGATAAATTAACTTTTTTTTTTCTTCCTTGAAGCATGTATTTTTTTAAATATGTTGGCTGCATTCCAAAAGCTATAATCAACCCCACACTACAAGTAGATTTGGGCAGAAGAGATTTTCGCTTTCCTTCTGAAAAAAAAATCTAATAGGCCAGATAACAATATATATTTTTGGAAAGCAACACATTTTTTTTCTTGAGAATAGTGCAAAGTGCTTGATTTCAGCAATCTGAACTCAAGCTTTCTCTTTAATACTTTCTATTGACTTGACTTCCCCTTATAGAACCACTATAAATAATAGGCAATGCAGTTTAGCAAAAAAATAGCCAAAGTTTCTCTATCTGAACTCCCTGGATACAGGGCCCATTCTGTATCTAGATGGTGTCCCCAAAATCTGATATGCATTGTGAAGTGCAGAGGCAGCAACACGTTTTTGGATAGCTCTGGGGAGGCTCAGCCTGGCTTCCTGCTTTGCCTCCGTTGCCTCTCACATCAAGAAGAGGAAGGGAAAGAACAGTCCTGGTACGGTGGTTTGACCTTTGATGTTCAGTTATAAACTGAGAATCAAAACTCTTTCTTCAGAAAATAAAGCTAATAATGCACCAATGCAACTTTAGCCTGTATTGCAAACAGTGACAGAACCAAACAAAACATCACTTTTTCATTCTGTAAGACCAGAACAATTTTTAAGCTTATCTTTAATTTGTAGTTATTCACACTGTAAAAATAACTCATAAAGGAAACTGCAAAGAACAACCACTTCCCCTGACCTAAATTTCTTCTCAATCTTCCAGAAATTCATGATTTCTCCATGAAGAAATTCCATTCTAAATGATAAAAGATTTCAAGTTATGCAGTAAAGCTCCAGACTATGGTTAAAAGTCCAGAGCAGAGGTCAGAAAAAAACCCACACCTCTGTACATATACTATATTCAGCAGTCATTGGAATATTTTCACAGTCTTTTGGTCTTTATATAAAAAAAAAAAAAAAAACCAGTTTTTTTTTAACTGAACTTCAGCTTTTTTCTGGTTGTCTAGGAAGAATGGTTTCACTTAAGGTACACTACAATCACAGTTCATTTTGAAAAATACCAGGACTGGCAGGTTACACATCCATAAATGTCCTTGACCATCAGTGTATTTCTTAAATTGGTTGTCTTCAACATCTCAACCTACTTCTTCAGGCATCTCATCTTAGCAGCCTCCAGTCCATCATCATACTGCAGGGCCAACATTAGATGTCCTTTATTGCCCAGTTTATTGTTCTTTTCAGTAGAACAATCATAAGCACAGCAGAAAAATAATGAACTGAAACTACTGCTAGAAAGAACAAATAAAGCCTATTTATGCTATTATACACTCAAAACTTCATGCTATCCACACATCACTGCAGTGTTAAAAATACACAACAAATACATCATAACTATATCTTAGACAAAATACTACACAGCATTGTGACATGCTATGCTTGTTAAGGTGATAGCATACAGTATACAATTTCAAAACACTAAATTATGGTATGATTAATGATTGAGTCTCTGTTTGGTAAATGAAATACACAAAAGTTACCTGATCATATGTAGAGAATTTTCTCTCTGCTATGATCCACCATCATCAAAATAATTATTAACCTTTCACTGGGTTTTTTAGGAATTGGGTCAACTCATCTGCTATATTTGCTTGTTCAGCCTGAAATTGCTGATTGCTACTACGTATTATTGTCTTTATGTCTGAGAACTAATGTTGCTGAGAGCTAGCTTCTTTATGTGTGTGTGTCTGCACATGTGATCTGTATAACTGTTTTTCCTAAATCCCTGTTAATTACATTCTGTGCTTTTTCATTAAAGAGAATAGAATAAGAGGTGACTGAGACCAGAAGACAATGTAGCTCCCCAGCTAAACAGGAATGTAATGATTATCAATAATAATTCATAAAACCAAAATTATATGGATTGTACTTTTTGTCCTAAAGTGACTCTAAAAACATGGAAACATGAAGCTAAAAATATGCCTTAATTCTAAACTAGGTACATTACAAATGGAATTTACTGGTTGAGAACTGGGCAGAGTCAGTTTCCAAAGTTCAGTAGCACTTTAAAAAATGTGCTTTTGGTCTTAATGAGATTAAAACAAACATAAGATGAATTAATATTACCATTCAGGTTCTGCTAATCCTATTAGTCTTGTCTTTAGCTAAAATACAGCTCCCAAGTATTTTCTTTAACAAAACATAAAGTTATGAATATATGCATATACACATATGCACATATACACATATACATTGATTCATCTTAAACTACTGGAAAACAAAGTACCTCAGAAAACCCAACCATCCACAGTGCAGAAAGGTAGGCTCATAAGATCAGGCTCCGAAATGTTCAGTCTGTAGCCCAGTTCACAACCAGGGGAATAATAAAACAAATAGAAAACATACCAAAGGTAATCAAAGCTGCATCCTCAGCTGTAGTAAACAGGCTCTGCTAAATTATTCCATTCACTGAGCTGGTCTATATTTTGGCATGTTGCTTTCTGTTACTACATCACTACACTGAGCTTAAAGAGGATGTAATGGACAACAGGCAACAAAACAAGAAAATAACTTAAGAGCAATTATGAAGAATCTTATATAATTTAGTTCTCTCAGTTTTAAAACCAGTTCACCCATCCTTAGCAAGAGATCCCTCAAATGACACAAAACAGAGCCGAAATCTCGCCAGGCACTAACTAGCTATGTCTTTGATTGTACTGTTTACAAATCTGTAATAACATTTCCTCCATCTGTTCTGCAGTTTCCATCTATACACTCAATTTACAAAATTAAATAAATTGCTTACAGATTTGTTCCAAAGACCTCTTCCAAAGAGATCTTCAAGCATATTGGCTGGTACAGACAATACTCTAAAATTTGGACAAAAATTACAAAGTAAGCAAAAGGGAGGGTTTCTATGATGAGACATCTAAGAAGAGTTGATAGGGTTCTCAAGGGAAAATTTTAAAGAAAGACATATCAACTCAGTCGTTGACCGTCTCTTTATCATAATGTAAAATTCATTAATGAAGCTGTTTTGTTTAAAACATCAATGTAAAAAAACTAGTCAGTTTTCAAAAGCAGAGTTAAGTGGAATTCCACAGATTATCTCTGACAATGATGTGGTAAAGTGATCAGTAGTTTCTGAAATTAGAGAAAAAACTTTCCCATTAGTCTAGATAGGACATTGTAAAGCAACAGGAAAGTTTATTTCAAGGCCTGGATCCTCCTTTAAAGAAGCTCAGAATTATGTCTGTGTTCCATGTGGGTGATGAGTCTTGTCTTGCTTAACATCCTTCCGGTGTGAGCAAATGTTGAAATGATAGCCAACAATAAAACTTTTTGTATCTAAAGCCTGATTTACTTGTTTACATTTTACATTACATTATAACAAATGACTGTCACAGAAAAATAACTCTTTCTCTGATGTAAAAAGAAAATGAGATAATAATCAAGTTTATTTAGAAAAAAATCCCTTATGTTAATACTGAAACAAATGGCACTTCTCAAAAGGCACAACATTTAATGGTTACTTACTGGGTGACTAGTTACATTTTTTTCCTGTTCAATTAGCCAAACCATCACAATGGTACCAGATTAAAATTATTTTTAAGGTAAGTTTTCTATTAAAACTCTTTTTAATGTTGTGCCTCCCCGTTTGAAACTCATGCAAAAGGAGCCATAGAAGAGATTTCATTTCTGTTATAATAACCCCCTACCTTTATTATTATTGTTATTATTGCTCAAGCATGGCACTTGATTCCACAGTTATATCTAAAATACCAGTAACTTTGTTATGCATTACTACTATTACTACTAAGCCTAATACCTCAAAGGGCTCAGTAACTGAGCAAATACCCCAGATGTTGCTGGAATTAAATAACAGCACATATGAATATAGCTTGTGTTTCTTTCTTCATTTACAAGATGCAGTGAGTCAGAAAAGTAGCACCAGAGTACGATAAAAAAGAAATGTTTTCTGACAGCCTGCTCTACAGTCACTACTGAACATTGAGTCACCATCACCACCCCAGCACAGCATCCTTTTTACTTCATATTTGCTATTCCATAATTAGAACAAATGACATACTTGGGACACAGCAAAATGTTTTCAGTTAACTTTCTGCTTAAACCCATTTACAGAGTCTTTACTGTTCCTGCCTCAAAAGGTAACGTACATAATCCTGAGCTGTGCTGCCTCCATTTTAGAGACAACCCTATTATTATAAAAGTAAATGCCACCCACTTGCTAACATTGGAGACTAATTTACTCTGCAATTGCTGCTTAGTGAAGCAGCTAAAAATCACACTGTCCATTCCAGCAGCTATCCTAGAAAATGAAGAGGGTTAGGTAATACTTTGTTTTCATTGGTCCCCCAAAATTTTCTTTTTCTTGCTCTATTCCTTCATTCTATTTCATTTATTTTTATTTTTAATTTCATCTTATTTTACTTGTAACTATTATTTAAATACTATTGGGTTTCTTTTTTTTGTGAAAGTGTAAAAGATCTCTGTGGTAACTCTGGTTATGAAGCCATTTGCTGAATAAGAATTTTCAATCCTTTTTGTTCATCTTCCAATACAGATTTTGAAGATTTGTCTTCTTGTAAGCAGGTCAGCTAGTAAGCTTTGATTTTTGATACACTGAAAACTGACAGCTATATAGATTCATTAACCATATGGCACTGAAAGGAAATCTTTACTTCCCTATTATTTAGGCCAAATTTATTAAAAAAAAAAAAAGCTCGGTTTAACTTGCACTTCACCATCCATGCATCTATTTAAACACAAACATATTCACAGTGTGAGAAAAAATCAAAAAATGTGTTAAAAAAAAATTAAAAAAATCCAAAATATGTTCAATAAATATGCGAGTCATTCCATGAAATAAGACAAAGAAAAGAAAGCCAAGGCTAACCACATAGAGCATATACCCGGAGGAGAAAACATTAGTTACAACAGAATCAATATGAATTTTGCAGTTCAATTAATTGGAATCGGGATTAATAGCATAAACAAGATGCAAAAAAAAAAATCTAATTTGTTTGCAAATCAGCAATATGTTTTGGAACTTCTTCTTCACATGTATTATTTTGTTTCCAGCAAATACTGGGCCATTTAGCTTATCTTGATTCTGGTGAACAACCAGCAGTGGGGAGGGCATGAATACAAATATTTTAGAAGCTCAGTTCTACAAGTGATTTTAAACAGAACTCTTTTTTTAGACATCTTACTAAACAGGTTTTTCTTGACTACTGTTGAAAGCTTTCACAAAACAGAATGGATTTTATACAGGATAGAGTTGCGCAGAAATGGACCCCAGTCATTGCTAGCTTCAATGGTCCAGTGAAACAGTCCCATTACTGAGTGATCTGGTGACTGGCTGTAAAGTAATCTTTTTTATTGTTGCTGGGTTTCAGGGGTATTTTTGGTGTTCTATCCCAACTCTAAAATCCATAAAAACCCAGATATTTTAAGGTATACTATACTACTGCTTTAACAGGACTTGTGTGTTAGAGTAGAATTGCTAAAATAACGCTTTGTTGCTACTTTTACAACCTCATGCCATAAGTAGCAAGTGGAATTAAGGAAGGATGTAGACAATAACTGGAACAGTCCAATAGCTGGTATGTGCCACCAGCATCGCCCTAGTAAAACTATTTTGCCAGCAAAATAGAGGAGGTACAAAGTAGCTTATAGCCACTGCTGCCCAACCCATGCCTGCAAAAAGCACAAAGTGGCCACAGTGCAGAGAGGGGAATTTAGATACAAGGTTCTGGTAGACAAATCAAATGCAGTAGCTGAAGCCAGGCATGAATCACCCAGAGGTGTCTAGTTCTCTAGAAGACACTGAGGTATGAGCAGGAAAAACAGCGACTGTTGACCCAGTATTTTTTAAAAACGGAAGATATGTCCTCTGTAGGCTCCCTCTTTATTTGCTTCTAGTCCAGTACTCCAGCAGAAGAGACATATCCTTGTAATAAGGCATACCTGCCAGAGAAAAAAATTGCTAAAACTGCATCTTTGTTGCTATTATTACCAGTCTTTCATAACTACGTAGACCTTCTATCTGAAACGTGAACTAGCTCAGGAGTGCATTCTGTCCCTGTCCTGTCCATGCAGGTACTCCCCAAGAAATCTTGTGCATTCTCAGTGCATCCAGAGAATCAATGCTTCCTAGTTAGAAATCACACTTATCTGCATGTCACACACTTGACATGAATGAATAAGCCATGTCAAAGGGATGAACCACCACACAATCCTTTGATACAGAAATCTAAGCAGAATCATATATTTATTTCCCATTGTGGTAAACTGTGTTGTTAACAAATACATTATTTCATAGAGATTATTTCATAGAGATTATGGGTCCAGGTTTGATGTTCTTCCATGAATTATGTAACTCAGCATATAGACACCCAAACAGCAACATTAACCATAGCAGCATTAAAACATTTGCATTTGAAACATTAAAGAACTGCTGTTCTATAAGGTACCAAAAAGTAAAAGTATTTGTTACTATAGTAGTAGTGTTATTTTAGTTGTTACCTATTGAAAATTATTTTTTCATGTTCAGAAAAATTCCATCTTTGCAAGATTTTTATTCCAACCATGGAAAAAAATATTTTTAAATTGGAGAAATTCCTGATTAGAATTATTCAGGGCCAGAATTTTAGCTCATTACATCCTGGAAAATATACTACGGATTCTCTTTAGTCTAGAAATCAGTTGCAAATTAGTCCTGCTCAGCTAGTTATTAGTTAGATGAGAAAGAAACCCTTTTTTTTTTTTTCTTCGCAGGATAGAATGGAAAAATTGAAAGAATCAAAATCTTTATTTAACTAACAATTAAAATAACTAGTCAACTTTAAATTTTAATATGTAATATACACACTTGAGCTATTCTCTATACACCTAGATGTTATTCCCTCTATACATAATTATCTAAGGGCAAATTAGTAATACTAATTAATAAACAGGGACAAATGTTAGTGGTTAACTCATATAAGACCCAGTAAGTAAATATAGTTCATTTAACATTTCACTGAAACTCATAAGGAATCAATAGCAAATACTTTACTTGGTTAGGAACAAAATGTTCTAGACATCTTTAGCAATCTCTTGGCTTATAAGAAAAAAACCCCAACAACTGCAATATCTTTGGGGCAGTAATTTCATTACATATTTGTACAGCACCAAATAAGACCCCATGTAGATAAGATCTGTGGGTATTACAAAATATATGAATACATGAAAACAAAACAAAAAAAAAGAAATAAGCTACTATTAATCTAAGTAATTAATTTAAAATTATTTATTTGTTTAGTATAAACTGTGAGTTGCAGTTTATTATTTTTTTCATGGAATATCTGTAATATCTATTAATGTAAATTATATTTATAATTAAGGAATTTAATTTCTTTCAAGTCTTCCCCCTACAAACTCGGGTCCCTTTTTCTTTTCATTGAACACATGTAAGTTCTATTAATGCTAACGGAAGTTTAGCCTGTACATCAAGGCAAGACAAAATCCTTTTATGTTGAATGTTTAATTGAAGTTCTTTAAAAAGTTTCATGTCTGCTATAACGTGCTAATTATTTTCATACCTAACAACTTAAAACCTTAGAGGGGACTAATAGAAGTTGTCATTCTGACTAGAAAATAATAATAAAAAAAAAACCTTAAGAGTGTGCATGTAAGTTCACAGATTATCCAGATTCATCTAGCTACAACATCAGAACACGGAGGAAACATAATAATGATTAATTTCTAGAGAGCTTTTTGCATTTCATCAGTGCAACACTCATTATAGGTTGTTCAAACCATCAGTTACATTATTGCCTTCTAATAGACAAGCTGTGTTTGGGATTCTATAATTTCAACCTACATCTATGACTTACGAACATTTTATTTTGTGATGGGAACCTTTGATTTTTTTCTTTTAGAATGTTGTATCCTGGTAAGTGTCACATACCACAGTTCTTAGCAACAGCGTGCGCACGTTCACTGAGAGTTGTAGCAACCAATGATAAAAATAAAATGGCAGTGGAAGTAAGTACGTAGGACTGAATGACATCCGGAGGGTAATTGAGAAGGGCCAGCTTGGTGATTCAGCAGAAGCGGAATTCTACTTTCTGTAATGTTTTGTGAAGCTAGAATGGCTACCAATAAACATGCTGAAATCAGTATGAGAAACAATTCATCTGCCTTATAACCTACCCTCTACAGTTGTCTCTTTTTGAGGCTGCAAGAGGCTTGTAAGGCATTTGAGGTTTACTGGAATCCATGATCATCATCATGATGCTTTCATCCAAAGGACATTAAAGGGTGATCTCCATTCAGGTGTTCCCAAACCACGTTAGAGAGACTTTGTAGAGTGGTAGAATGGCTGTGCAGTCGTCTTGTGCAGGAGAAAGACAGGGATGGTCTTTAGCAGTACCTTACAAAGTACAATGCATTTCACATAACTTATGGGAGGCACTGCCATTTGGTCATAGGCCATAGGCCAAAACAACCTGGCAAAACAGTTGCTGGGCTAGGAATTGAGACAAAGCTGATCTGCTAACAAAAGATCTGATACCTGCACACAAACAATGATAAAAAACTAGACTGAAGCATTTTGAAAACTGCAGTGTGTCGGAGAAACTGCAAAGTGAGGATTAACTCACTCTGCAGATATGCAACTTCATCATGCACACATGATAAAGCCTCTTGCTGGATGAAACTTAATTCATTTTGCATATCTCCTAGAAGCCTTTAAGGAGTAGCTGAAGGATGTATGAGAGCAGAGAAGAAAAGATTACCGTAGCAGTACAATGAAAGGCTGCAGAAAACAACACAAGAACTAAGACTGCTCTATGGCTACATATAAGATTTGATCAAACATCTTTCAACTGTAGCTTTGCTCACTGTTGTAGATATTAAGATAACAGATTCTGAAGCTATAGATTATAAAAATCACACAGCATGTGACTGCATACATCTACTTTCACTTGGAATGCCATGATAAACTGCAACAACCATTTACTGTCATTGTGGGAGTTCCATAGCCCTTACAAAGCAAGGGGTAAGCACTCAAAAGGGTCTCCTCAGTCAGCAGACTCAGCTAATGACCAGCCCACAGCATTATTTAATCAAACATTTGAGCATCATAGTCTTAAAATTTACACAGACTGTGAAGGGCATTTGATATGTTTGTGAAATTGTATCTACAGCTGGCAATGTTTAGCTGTGGATTTACTCTAGAGAACTTATCCCTGAAAGTGAAGTCACAGGAAATTTGGATGTTGACATTGGCAGGAACAGCACTGGTTCTAAAGGATGACTAATAAGGATTATATATAATATTGCTATTTGACCAAGTGTTGTTATACTGAATTCCCTTGTATCTGTTCCAATGGGAACCATTTTCCCCTCACTTGTAGTACATCACCTGTTCCCTAGCTGAGGTTCCAACTATTTATTTTTCGTCCCTTTTTGAAACTGTAGCTAATCTAAAAGCAAATATAACTTTAATTTTGTTTCTGTGTGAGAGCTGGGAAACTAAACATTGACCAAATTTCTAAGTGCCAAAACTAATAACATTTTAAAACATCTACATAAGGGAAAGGAATAGGAAACCATGAGAACATATGCCTTAACCATGCTGTAAAGGACAGGAGAAAAAGTGTGAGTTGCAGAAAACAGATCCAAATTCGACTCCTTACAGTGTGTGGACTTCTCTGTTCACTCAGGAAGGGTAGAGAAAAGGGATATGTAAAGATTACAGGATCTATAATAACATGGAAGAAGTTGCCAAAGGGATGCTCAAGCTGAACAGAATTACTAAAATATCTTTTCATATCTAAACAGTTAATGATACTTAAACGATGATCTCTGTAACAACTGCATCCGCAAACCCATTTGAAATGTAAGGCCTTATTGTCTACAAATTAAATGCAGGCTTGTGCTGTTTTTTGATAAAACCTCCAGGCAGTTTGAACTCTACATCCCTAGACCTCCAGTTTCTGTAAGAGACTACTGCCTTCTCATTCTCTGGAAGACAAGTAGAAAGCAAAACACTCTTCTTTCACTATAATGCATACCATTTTCACTAACAAGGACAGTATCTTCTTTTGAAGTTTGATTTACAGGTGCTGTAGAGCCATTGTGCTGACTACATGTCAGTCTCCAAGGAAACTAGTAGCATATATATTCTAGAAGCATCCCTAGAAGAAAAGGTGTTATTAAAAGAATTCTCAGCATAACCTCTGCTATGAGTTCAAGGTCTTCTGTTGAATGGTTGAAGGATTCTGTGTTCATATAAAAGGCTCCTAAGGAAATAATAGCAGGTCAAGCTGGGGATCTGGCTGTTGTACAGTCTCCGGTTTTCAATTTCTGACTCTTTCAGAAATTATCTATTTAAAGCTTTAGAAAGGCTTAATATTCTTTTATAATTCAGCCTAATTTTAGAATGGCATCTCATCTATATACTTAAGTATCAGCACTTCCTGTAATACCTTGTAGTTTTGCTGTTATTACACTTCTCAGCCCAATCCATATTAGCTTGTACATCTGTACTTTAAACTTGATGCTCAGTCTACCTAGATTTTATATCACTCGTTTAAAAGACTGAACAGAAACACAAGATATTGCATCTCAATCAGGATTGCAATCCTCTACTTCCTGAAGCAAAGCAGCTGGGTGCCCTATGGCTGGGACAGGTGTTCTATGTAGCAGAAAGGCTCTGTTCTTGGAAAAGATGCCACATGAAAGTGTGCACTTCCACAATCATAAAAACTGTCTGTAGCATTTTCAGAGTATGTGCAATAAGAGCAATATCATTCTTGAATTGTGAATGAGGAAATAAATTCTCCTTCTACCCCAAATTCCCCTCTAAGTTCCTATCTGAGCTTTATTTTGCTTCCTTTTTTTGTCAAGGATATTATTACAAGTAGGGATATTATTTATTTGATCATAGTAAAAGCTTTATCCAGTAAAAACTGAACTAATCCAATCTGTAGTTAGTAAAACACTTTGGGAACATGTGAAATCAAAAGTATTACATAATATGTGAGCTTCTTATTATTGTGGCTGTAGTACTATATTTTAGAAATATAATTGCTCAATATTGAAACTTATTTTCTCTTTTAGTGGCATAGTTCAGTATAACCAAATACAAATAAACGGAACAAAAGACTAAATCTAACAAAGCAAATACAAAGGGCAAAAGAGCACTTCCAGTAATACATAGTTTTGTTCCCATCTTGGATATAAGTGGACCATAATAAATACAAGAATTTTCACAAAATAGTTTAATTTCACTTTATGAAACAGCTTCAGTTTCATAATCCTCTCTGCCTAAGTGTGTATCTGAACAGACACATATAGCTACAAGGAAAATGTGAAGTCTGAAGAAGGAAGATTTAAGCATTAGCAAAGTTCAAATCTTTCAGTTAATTAATGGAACTGGCTGGGAGAAGAAAGAGGTTGACAAAATTTTACAGACGAAGAACAATTAAAGTAATTAAAAAGATATTGCTTGCAAGTATTCTTTTTTTTTTTTCTACTATTTAAATCAGAAAAATAGCATATGTTGGCATTAAGTACTCATTTGCTCTGTTGTACTGCTTATCTTCACCTTTCATATCTGTGCATCCTTAGGATGCATGTAAAGAGCAACTTCAGTCATTCTAACGGAAAGAGAAAATTAAGCACATTGGTATAAAATAACAGCATGGCCAGTCTGTAATTTTCTGCAGTAATTCTATCAAACCCAGAGATTAAATAAATGTAAGCTTGGTAATGTGTGACAGAACAAAAGTTATCTCTGATTTCCAGAAAAAAAAACCAACAAGCAATCAAAACTCTTTTACCAAGTAACAATCATGCACACTTCTTAAACTGCCTTATATTTATTTTTTTTCTAAGAACTAGCAGTAGGACAAAATAGTATTGACAAGACAGCCTTGCCAATACTTGTTCCCAAATCACCTACCCTGTGGGACATCACCTGCAGTCATCATTGCATTATTATCTCATTATGAAATATGATTTAACATGATATTGTGAAACATGTGAATGTTTTTGAATCCTTATGCTACACTTTTTTTATTTCTTATTGCATTTGTCCTAGTAAAAACATTTTAGGTAAACACAGATATATTTTCCTATTGATTTCCACATCCCACACAAAAAACAGGTTAAATTTACAAGACTACCAGATGTTAACACTTCATGCAGTAATATGTGCCCAAACACATGCTTCCAAAGTAGACAGCAAAGACACTCTTCCTGAGACATAATAGCAGGGAGAAAAAAAAAACAAAAACAAAACAAAAAGCTTTTTCACTATGATTTGCAGTAACTTTTCTACTTTTCCTGAAAAAAACATTCTGCAACAGAGGAGACAGCTGATGAGAGCTTGACATTCAAATACATAACGGCATCGATATATTTTCGTTGCTAGTACACACAAGTCTACCTTAGCACCAGAAAACTCAGACAGGGAATCTGACGCGCTTGCTTAGAATCACGTCCAAGTGAGGAAAGCATAGAAGATCAGATGTTCACAAGGGCTGATCTAGTCGAATGGCAAGTACACTCATAGAATTTCTATATTTCTCCTCTACTTGAAGAGTGATCAAGCCGTCAAATATAACTGGAATACAAGAGCAATGTGCAAATTTACCAAACTAAAATTCTAAGATCTTTAGTGAGGGAGACAAACAGGGAGCAGAAAGTAATTTTTACTACTTGGCAAGGGTACAGGTTTAAGCTAATGTTAGAAAAACTGCTTGTAACAGTATGAAGAAATAAAGTATTATTAGTGGCATGCTCATTATAAGACACTTGCCAAAGTGAACAATACAAGTTATCTACAGAACCTAACAACAGTCAATTTTTAAAGACAATGCAAAAGGATATATCCTATTATCTCCTTTAAAACCTCTTAACATTTTAAAATGGTTGATGGTTTTATGCAGAGAAGCATGAGAGAGTGGCTTTTCAAATTTTAGTGATGAAAATATAATAACAGATTTCTTTTTCTGCTATCATGTTGGAAAATAGACAATACTAGAGGGATAATTACTGTTTCTCCAGGCATCTGACCATGTCATATCTACCAGACTGACAGAAAAAAACTCCTGTTTGTATTCAAATCTGAAAGATCTGAGAAAAACTCAAATAACTTTGTAGGCAAGTTAACTTTTACTTAAGGCATTTGGTTATAATTTCAGTACTTCTCCATGAACTTGGAAGTTAAAGGAAAATAAATTTCTGTTGCAGTTCTGTTTTTAGTTCAAACAACAGTCTTAAAGCTTGACCAGGTATTGACACAGCACTGATGCTGAAACACTAACAGCAGAGACTCTCTGATCAGATAACCTAATCAATTGCTTAAAAACACTTTTAAAGCTGCCAGTAGAAGATATAACAACTAAATAGATTGGCCAGTGTATCTTGATTAATCATATAATTTTAATATTTTATTATGGAATTGAAATGAAGGAAGAAAATAGGCTTCACAGCTATAACAGTAATTGTGCACAGCAGTCATAAAAAAGTGATTATGAGTTTATGGATAATTTGAGACTAATGTGAAATTACTTCAAGAGTTATGATAGACTTGTTTTTTTCTGTTTTAGCTCAGGCTATTTAGCATAGCTTCATAAAAGATCCTTAGAATAGAGACATGAATATTACTATTCATACAGTAAAATTCATTCTTCACTCCCTAGAATAGAGGCAACATTCATATATTACCTGAATATTGAGTATTTGTTTTCCTTTTTTATCTTAATTGTACAACATATCAAACATTTTGTCTAATATTTAAATAAAAGGGAAATAAAATATAAATCCTAGGAAAATTGGTGTGGTTGGTATGAACATCTGCTGGGTTTTATATAGATGATTAGTTTTACTAACACTTCCCACTGTACTTACTAAAAAACTGACATGTTCATTATTTAGGTTAAGATTATCACCATTCTGAATGTATTTATTGTCCTCATTTTGTGTCTGTTTACATAGATTACACATCCTGACCAAAATAATATGCTAAGTAAGTGATAAGACTAGCTTCCAGAAAATAGATGTTAAAGTGTTGAATGTCTCTCATTTAGTCCCAAGATTTTCAAAGGTTAGAAAGATGATCATAGGATCTTATTAATTTTTATTTAGTTGTTTATGCTCAAATTAATCATGATTAAAATCATACCATTGCCTGCTACAAATATTATTAAACAGAGTTCCTCCTCTTTGACTTTGTGAAAGGCAGATTAGGTGCATTGTGCAGCCCCTACACTGTTCCACTGGGAAACACACTTGCAGAAAATGTTACTCCTTTGTCCTCCTTTTGGACAAATCAAGCGGATGTATAAAATAGCCTATTTCAGCATAAAATTATTCAATCTGAACAGAACGACTTCTGAGAACCAAACAAACATATAACACACATGAAGATCAAACCAAATCTGCTGCTACATTTAATTTCCAGCCAACCTTCCCTCTTTCCAATTCAGTCTAAAGCTTCATCCTTGGGGAGATGAAAATGTCTAATCCTGCCAGCTTCACTATTCCAACTCAGCTGAAGACGACTAGATTTTTTTTTTTTCCCCCGTGAACAAATACTTCAATGATTGGCAAAATTAGAAAACACTAGAATCTAAGTATAGGCATAATCTCCCATCCAGCTCAGAAAACCACAGTTTATCCCACACTTGTGTTGCAATCACTTGCTCATACCAGCAGGTATAATAAATTTGATTTCCATAGATGAGGAAAGAAAAGAAAGGCTGATATCATCATCGTATAATCTTCACTTGTCAACAGAAACAGGATTGTAATTCATATGTTTTCAATGGGAAACCATTTAAGAAGCTGAGCTACTATTCATGAATACTTGAAAAATAGATTTCCCATAGGTTTCCCCACAAATACACTATCTGTATTTCAATAACTTGGAATGGGCTCCTTACATATGTATTTTTTACCTCTTTTGGGATTAAGTAAACATTCAAAAACATTTCATTCTTCAGCTGAAAACTACAATTTCCTGACTGAAAACACCATACGACAAAATACAACTCCTATTGGAAAAGACGTAGTTACATTTACAGTGTTACTATCTTTGATGTAACATTAAAGCACAACATTAAGATCTTTCAGATAAACTATGATGAAAGATTAGATCTACCCGCAATCTTTTAAAGAAAAAAAAAAAAAGAATGAAACCTAAGCTTTAGGATTCAGTTTGCTGCTTGAAGATCACCACCACATATTCTAGATCAAAAGTGATCTAAGATAGACATGTCCCAGGTTTTAATTTTATTTCTGTGTCAGTATTTTTTGTAAAATTATTTCAATTTCATATTTGCTACTTATTCAACTTCATTCCTATCGCTTGATATGTTTTATTGCTCCCTTGTTACCTACAAGAGAGAAGAATAAAAGCTGTGTCTATAAAACTTCAGTGACCTCACAATTTACAAACACTCACATCTCAATTTTACACCTCATTAATGTTCCAGGTGGTGTTAAATAGTGGCTTCTGATGGGTGCACAGATATTGTATGGTTAGCTTTATTCCCTGACCTACGTGTTTGCCACTGTGTCCCAAGAAACATCTAACACAGATTAAGTAAAAAAGAGCTTTTGTTCCCTGATCACAAATACCAGTCATGGAAAAAAAAAAAAAAAGAGTCAGCTCTAATCCTGTACAAGGAATCAGAGCTTTATGACAAACTTTTTTTTTCTAAGGATGTCCAGTATCTTCCCCACTTGTGCAGAGAAAGGAGACTTTTATTTTCTCTCCTTCATGAAATAAAATGCACTGGTGGTTGAGACAGCTGTGTGACACCTGAGAGATTGGGGTTAACCTGGGAATAGCTCCAAGGATATCAATGGCTGATGGGAAGGGTGCTCATTGGACATTCAGGGGAACAACAAAAGTCACAGAGCATAGCCTCCCACATGCCAGTTAAGTACCTCCACTACTCCCTATGGGCTAGCTATGGTTCTTCTCTCTCTACAGATTTTATTATGTTGGTAGGTGTTTAAGAATGAAGTCATGTAATAAATCTTCATGCCAGTGCTTCACTTGTTACAAAAGTCTTAAAAAAAACAAAAAACAAAAACAAACAAACAAACAAAAAAAAAACCAAACAAACAAAACAAAACAAAACAAAAAAACTATACAGAAATCAGATAAATTCAGCTAGAATACTGTAATTCAGCTAGAATACTGTAATTCTGATGACATGATTTATCCATTTTACCAGTATCAAAACTCAAATACTGTGTTTTGTTTAATTGCAAAGTATTTAAATCTGATTTGCACTTGCACTCTGTTATTAAGTCTAGTTGGATACATTTTTTTTTTCAAATAAAGAAATTGAGGGAAAAGGTTTATATCCAAGATACTGTCCTGGTTTGGGTGAAAACAGGACTAATTTTGTTCAGTGATTTTACTTTTCAGCTCAGTACTTCTAATTAACAGCACTTTCTGAAGTTAGNCTAAGTCTCTCTCCCTTATTCCTTTTCTCTTCCCCTTTGGGGAGGGAGGGGGTTAACAGAGAGCATCTGTTGGGTCTTAGGGGCTGACCTGACCCTAAACCACGACAGATACACATAAGAGTTGTGAAAGTTACTAGCACAGCTCTTACATATCAACATGATTTCATTCTGATATATTTCCACCTCAAAGTATACTCTTGTATCAAAAAATATTTGAGATACCATATGACTTTTCCTTTGTAGCAACAAATAGAACATCCCCTTTCTGCATCATCCATGAAGTAAATACACCTGTCATTTTATTCAGATTAGCACATCATCATCCAAATTAGATCAATCCATCTGTCACTAAAATTTAGGGGTATATTATCAATGTCATTTATAAGGAGTTATGCATGCAAATTCCTGCACATGAGAATGATTCAGTGCCCATAAGAATATTAAAGTATTAAGAATTACAGTCATTGTGGAAATCTTATGTACCTGATGTTCCACTGACTTCCCAGACTTTTTGCTCAAAGCTTGAGAAGTAGGAAAGAAGATACATATCATGGAGCTTCCAAGCAGGCAAAAAAAAAAAAAAAAAAAAAAAAAAAAAAAAAAAAAACACACACCACAAAAAAAAACCCACAAAAAAAAAAAAANCAAAAAAGAACCCAGCAACAAAACAAACCCCCCCCCTTTTTTTTTTTTCCCAGCATAAAAGTGCCATACCGACATCTGAAACTTGCTAAATTAGGTAATTAATACAATGTGTAATAATGCTTATAATAGCAGGCAGCTATACAGATGGAAAACTTTGGCTTGAATAAATGGAGGAATGCACCAGGTGAATATGATGTTTTCCAAAGGCAGAGAAATAACTAGACAGAAAAGATTTTTTTTCTATTTTTTAAACACACACACACACACACCCACCCCAAACGGTGAATATACGAGATCAATGGTAAATATTTTGGGTATGACCTCTTTTCTAGCAGAAGGCAATCGAACGAAGCCCAGACTTATAACAGGTAACCTAAGCTAAGTACTGTCCAAAGTATATTTTTCTTTTGCTGTTCTTGATGGAGTTGATGGTGCCCTGGCTGCCAAAACACGAGCATCTAGCATCATTTGGATGCTGTAGGTTAAATTTCCTGCTTCTCACTCCCTCTCCAGAGAGGCACAGCATTGTCTCTGTCCTGTGTCATATTTGCCAGCCTTCTGCAGGTAATCTGGATATGAAAACCATCTAACAAAATACTAGCCCTGAGGTTTAAGCAAGTGACTCCTATCCTGGATGGGTGACTTTAGGAAACTGGCCCATGCCATCAAGAGCTACTCCTTGCATCTAACCGCCAAAGGGGAGATCGCAGCTGGCAGAGCTGAGAGGAGAGACAGACCCCAGCTTCAAGGTGTGCAACTGGGTGGAAAGGCTAACATTTCTGCCACTCTGTTCCTCTATAACTTGTTTCATATGACCAATTATAAAACAATATATTTTCTTTAAAGTTTGGTTTTATTTCTTTTTTTTTTTTTTAAACCGAATATTTTATTTTTTTTTCATTTAAAATAACTGAAAATAACAGGCTGGGAAACTTGCTTAAGTTGAATAGATAAAGACATTTTACACTGCATCCAAAAAAATAACTTTCTGCAGTTTGTAATACTCATTTGGATTAAAATCAGCAGAAGTATCTCCACATTTCAAAACACTGAATAGCCATACAGAAATTAGGATGGTACAAACTTCAGTAAAAGATCAGTCGGTTAATAAGTGCAAGGTTACTTCTTTCTTCCTCAGTCTTAAACACTGACTGCTGATGTTTGAGGTTTTAAACTTTAGCACATTAAGCATCAGTATGACATGGCTTCTGGTTCCCTGTTGAAGTATATTTCCTGCTTCCCAGAAAATCATTAGATGCCATTGTAGCCCACACTATTATTGTAGGATTTTGCTGTCAACTGGGTAGAAAAAAAAAAGGAAATTAAAAAGCTCAGAGACACCTATTGTTTCACTAATTTCCATTAGTTGATCCCTGATACCAAATATTTACGACTGAATAAATCAGACATCTACAGAACAGCTACCTTTTCCAAATTTAGGTCCAGTTTGTAATTCTTATAATGAATGCATAACTTCTGCTCTGTTGCAATAAACACTTAATGCACAGTTACTTTCTAAGGATCCTGTTGTTAGAAATTATTACAGCATTGAGATTAAAAAAAAAATGTCATAGACTGGCAGGCTATGGACTGAATTTTTTAAAAAGCTCTAGTAGTCCCTCAGCAGATCCTTGTCTTTCAATAAAGGACAAATTCAGATTGAAAATAGTTTTAAAAGACATTGCAGTATGGCTTTCTATATACATACTCTCTATCTAGCCTGTTGCCCTTTATGCCACACATTACAAAACCAAATCAAACCACTGATTCAATCACAAGCCCCAGCATGGGTATTTTATTCTAAAACTAATCATACTAAAAATAGAGCAATGTGCATGAGATTAAGAGTATCAGCTATAACAGATGGAAACCTGACGAGAAGGCATCAGCACTAGAGCAGGGATGTCCGCAACGCACTAGTCCAAATGGCAGAATTTAGTCCACATAACAGGCCCATTATAAAATTTTGAAAGATGTTTTTAAAGATCAATAGCTGGTTCTGACCATGATGTCACTGGCAGGACTTTGGGGTTTTTAATCATGGGTCAGTTTACATGACACCACACCTGGTGGCAACAGACAGGGTACACCTGTCTGAAAGGGGGAAAAGGGATTTTTGCATAGGAGTTGGCCACACTCATTAAAACAGGCTTTAAACTGGATTTGAAGAGGGAAAGGGATAAAACCAGTCTCACTAGAGAGAAGTCTTGGGGCAGCACATCAGTGTTTGTAGGATGGTGTGCTAGCAAGTTCCTTTGGTCTGCCACCCCAGTGGAGCTAGGGGATGGAGAGCCATGTGATAGCAAGGACAGAAGGGATATTGATGGGCTAGAAATCATGGAAGCACCTGGGAATGGTCTGGCTGGAATTAGGCATTCTTTTCCCCAAAAGTTGACAGGATCAGTAGCCCACCCGAAGTGCATCTACATTAATGCAGACATCATGACCAACAAACAGGAGAAGCTGGAAGCCATTGTACAGAAGGAAAACTATGATATTGTTGCCATCACAGAAACATGGTGGAATGATTTGCACAACTGAAATACTGTGTTAGCTGGCTATAAACTCTCCAGAAGGGATAAGTCAGGAGAGGTGGTGGAGTAGTCCTGTGCATTAGAGAAGGTTTTGGTTATTTTGAAAGCACAGTGATAGTGAAGATAGGGTCGAGTGTTTATGAGTAACAATCGGGGGAAGACCAACAGGTAGATTTCATGGTGGTTGTCTGTTATAAACTACAAATACCTTAAAAGAGCGATCTGTCTCATCTACCAAATAATAATCAACAGGACAAGATGCAGCCTTGAGTTGCTCCAGAGGAGGTTTAGGTTGGATATTAGGAAAAATTTATTCACTGCAAAGGTTGTAAAGCACTGGAACAGGCTTCCCAGGGAGGTGGTAGAATCACAACCCCTGGAGGTATTTACAATACATGTAGATGTTGTGCTGAGGGACATGGTTTAGTAGTGTCCTGGCAGTGCTGGGTTTTTAATGGTTAGATGTGATATCTTAAGGTCTCTTCCAATCAAAATGATTCTATGTTACTTAACAAGTCATTGAAAGGTTTTGCTAGCTCTTTTAGAAGTGTAATGAGCAGATAAAACAAAATTACTCAATGAGCCATAAAAACAAACCTTAGGGATATATAGGAAAAAAGTTTAAAAGCAAGGGTTCAGTTATTATGTATACCAAGACTTGAATTAAAAAATTTAAAGTTAAAATTGTAAAACTATTTGAGTACACAAATAATAAATTCTGATGTGTAGACTACAGCAGCACTAAGAACTACATTTTTGGCACGTAAGGAAGGCAGAGAAGAGAATTTTGGAAAAGGGATGAAAGGTAGCCATGTACATCAAAGACTATGACCTGTGATTAAAAGAAGCTTTAAAGCAAGCAGACAAATGTGACCGGCAAGGGTAACCACAAATCACATTTTTTTTTATACCTGCACTTTTATAAAGACTTTCTACAGCATAGCAATGTCATCTTAAAAACCCTGTATTTCATGTCCTGAGCTCTCTACTGTAAAGCTCTAAAAAGAACTTTAATGATGAGTGGTCTTTCAAGAGAAAGAAAAAGATACATATTTTACAGCCTCTATAAAGTCATTGTGCTATAGTTTTTGTCACTACAAACTGGAAAATTTAACTATCAACCAAAATATACCAAAAGTCCAATGAAAGGTGCCTGCTCAGACAGAAAACCAAAGAGCACATCAATATTAGACATTCTTTTTTAAAAAGTAAGAATTTTATATTTATATTCCATTATATGGACTGCCCAGGGAGGTAGTGGAATCATCATCCCTGGAGGTGTTTAAAAAAAGAGTGCCTGTAGCACTTGAGGCTCTGGTTTAATGGAGAGATAGAAGTTAGGATGAAGGTTGGACTCGATGATCCCAGAGGTCCTTTCCAACCCTAAAGATTCTATGGAATCAACTGCATTATACATATGCACACAATGACTTCCTTCATTTTTTTTAATAATATATACAAAAACTTCAGCCCACAGTCTGCATCACACACACTTGACTATGAAGGTACAGGACTGCTTAATGCTTATAGCTGAGCAGGTGTCTCTGTCTGACAGATTGTGTCCATACCACTATTTCTATAGCACAAGATCATAGTGATTTCTTCCCAGGACAACATGTTATTATGTTATTTTGACATTTTGTTTTAATAGAACTTACTGAATATTTATTGGAAGAACGGCTTTTTGTTTTTTTAAAGTACAACTACACATTTTTTAAATCAAGCACTGAGTTAGCATTGCTTTGTATATTACACATTTTTGTTTGTACAACCAATCATCTAGATTGTATAGCTAATTTTGTAGCGTCAGTGTGAGACAGAGGCAATGGCTAATGATATAATTAGTGAATTGAATTTCTCTGGAGAAAATGCTTGTTGCAATGTGCAAAGCATAAGGCCTAAGTAAAGCAGTGTAAGATATTTCAAGGGTCTTTTTATTATCCTCTGTGCATAAAATTTATCTGGTTCTAAACACAGACACTAAATCTGCAAGAAACTGAATGCATAACTGAAGAATCAGAAAAAAACAGATGTTACAACCAGATGTGCTGCTTCTGTAGGCTCACAGAGCTCCCTTGAAGTCATGAGAGTTTAGCCATTACCCGATATGTTTCCGACACTTAGCCAAATTATTCTCTTAGCACACCATCAAAGGAACTGTTCACAAGGCTATCGTCTCTGCAGTGCCTGTGGTTTGATCCTCTTTTGGCTCATCAGCCTGCCAGAAGGCCAGAGCTTCAGATAAGTGATTCTGGACACCTCAGAAGTATTTTCTTCTCTGTTGTACAACAGCAAATGCCTGCTATTTGCAGCCAGAATTCACTCTTTCGATGCTACACCATGATACATAAATCACTTGCCACAAACAGCATTTAATATGGGTTGTGGTGTTTTTCCATTCTTTCTTTCAATCTAATTATAACAGTGAGTTGTAAGAAAAATTACAGGAAAATTGATAAACAGCATGGCTCTGTGGTGATCTCCGAGATCACCAAGTCCAGCCTATGACCCAACACCATGACGTGAGTTAGGTCATGTCACTAAGTGCCACGTCCAATCTCTCCNTTCAGACAGTATTTTCCTTCTGATAATTCTGTTTTCATCCAATGAAAATGTTAAAAATCAAATTCAGATTTAAGACCCTAGACAGCAGGAAAAAAATTCCATTGTAGGAAACCTGGCAATGTAGCAGAAGATAATAAAACCTGATTCATCCATTCTTATTCTCTCCAAATTCTGTAAATTAGGCTGAAGCATGACATGAATTAAAGTGGAACAATTAAATCCTCCTATTTGAATCCCCAAAGAACAGACACTACATCTACTGCAGTAACATCCGCAGATTGATAGTACAATAATATTTCCTACCAAAAAACTCCCATCTCTTAGGAACACCCATTTACCAGCTCAACAGACCTAGACCTGTAATGCTGTTTCACTGCTGGCAGTTCAGTCATTTAGCATAGCAAGTTGTACAGACCTATTGCAAGCCTCAAACCTGTCGTATGTCTTCTGTGTCTTCAGCTATACAATTTTACCCTTCAGCTCAAATCTAAAATCTGCAGACTGCTTTCAGTAGAATAGTCAAGAAACTAAAGAAAAAATATAAAAAGCATCATCGAATGCCACTATTATTTTACAAGATCTAGTAGGGATACAACTCTGTTGAGTAGAGATCAGTCAATTTTCCAAATACATTGTTTAGAGACAATGGAAGAACCACAGCAGAACTGGCAATAGTGCTACAAAGCAGTGCTATCACCTCTGCTTAGCTGCACTTCAAAGCATCCACAGAAGCTAAGACCAACAGCCCTCCATCTGACCTCATGATCCTCTCATTACACAGTTTGTATGGTTTTGAAAAACCATTTAATCAGTTTTCTAAGTCACCAGGTTTTAGAATTTTACTCATTTGGCTAAACAGTATGCAAACACCGTAAACTTACAGTATCACATACTGAAAGAAGACTTATCTCTACTTTATATTTAGCTGTATACAGACATACAGAGTTACAGACTATGTAATCCAAGCACTAAATTACTTTGCACACTGAATAGGGACACTAATTGTTCCTGTACACTTGATTCATATAGTAAGAAGTTTTCATTCCATGCTAGAGAAAAACATAAAGGAAAAAAAAATAGTAAGTTCTATTAAAAATATTCAATAAAAAATGCTAAAATACATCAGGAAAACTTTTGAAGTAGCACCACCCCTGCTCTGCCAGCTCCCAGTGTGACAGCCCAGAAGGATTACGCTCAAGTACTTTAGGTCTTTGTTATCCAGCAAATGGAAAGGATAGAAATTAAAGCTGCACTCCAATTAGGTATAAAAGTAATTCATATTTATTAAATTATTGCAGGCCACATAGCTCTTACGAAGCTACTTCTGAAAGTGTGTCTTACTAAATCTCTTAAAATACATTGACTTTGTTAGCTTTAGCCCACATGGCAGCTCTTCCATTCAGCAACCAAACTGTTTCATGTAGAGATTAACCCAGTGATCCCACACTTGAAAGGGAATGCTGCAGGACTTCATTCATATTCTAGCACCAGCATTCTGTTGGGAAAGGCTAATTAGTCCACAGTAATAGCATAGTGATAAAACCTTAAGTCTGAAGGAAATGCAGAAGGATGTCTCTTCAAAGGTGCTTCAGTCTTTTTTATGCATGTGTATTTTATATATGTGCTATAAATAAGCTTTAAGTTATCTGATAGAATTAATACAATTATCAGAAATATAATACTAAGTCATGAGATGAATATTATATTTGTGACTGCTAAACCTGCAGCTTTTAGCATTGTGTTTGTGATAGAATATTGATCTCTGTGTAAGATGCAACAGCTAGCAAAGATTTTTTTACAGCAAATGAAACTAATGAAGAAATTTTCTCTTTATCATTGAAAGTGAAAAAAAATATTTTAAAAATCTTCTAAATTACAAGAGTGTCCTGGGTTCAGTTAGGGTTAATTATCACTAGCTCAGTCAGTAGACCATCAGACTTTTAATCTTGGGGTCATGGTTTAAAGCCCATGTTAGGCATCAAAAGGACTGTTGTGGCTTAACCTCTGTCAGCAGCTAAACACCATACAGCTGTTCATCCACCACTCCCTCCCACCACCTCCCCTTCTGCAGGATAGAAAGGACAATAGGAAGGAATTAAAACGTGAGAGCCTATGGGCTGATATAAGGACAGTTAAATAAAACAACACAAAGAGAGAAGAAAAACACAGTAATAACAATACAACTAAGAAAATAAGATATAGAGCAAGTGATCGAAGTTGCAAAGCTCTACCTGCACCCAAGACACCACTCTCCCTGCTTCACCCTCAAGATCAAGCCACACACTAGAAAGAGTTGAAACTAGGCACACTAGAAAGAGTTGAAACTAGGCACCCCTACCCTGGGCCAGCCCTCCCCTTATATAGCAAACATGGGTATTGAATACCTCACTGGTGGTCTTGATTGTTTACCCGGTTGTGGCCTCTCCCAGTCGCAGCTGCTCCCAACTGCTTTGGCCAGCAGGTGCTTGTGATAATTAACCCAAACCCAACCCAGTATGAAGAGTTCTTTCAGAATACAATCCTCATAGAAGCTTCTATTTTTGATTAACAACTTTACCAAATATGCGAATTCTGACTGAACATTATTGTAAATTTGCTCTTTAAACTCACATTGCAGTGAATAATTGCTGGAACTAGACCTTATATACTGTGAAATAAAATTTCAAATACACGCACAAATTACCAAAATTGCTAATGCCACAATTTTTGGCCACAAACTTGAAGGTAATTACAAAAATACCTAATTTAGCACAAATGAACAATCTTAGAAAATGAAAATTTCCACCTGAAAGTTAATTATTCTTAACTTGAGGACTTCTAATGCAACACGAAATATCTACCTTATTAATCTTAGTATGTTAAAAAATAGATTGATTGTTTTCATTTACCTTTTTTTGCTCCTTGACAATAATTTTAAGACTTAAATAATCTTTGCTAGCATTATGTCAAGGTTTGAATAACACTCAGTGCCACAGAATCAGTTTGCAGGAGACTACTTGGTAGGAAATTGAGTTTTTAAATTCCTGTGAAATCACATGTAGCTTTCTTATGAGTGACAAATATTTGACAGAGAAATAGGCTGCCTAAAACTCACCTCATCTCTCTTCCTCCTATCTCACATTTGTGTCCCTGTTCATGAGAGTTTAAGATCTTCAGGTTCAGCCTGAAAGTGAAATTCTGCATAAAATTCAGATGATAAGAACAAATGTGACTGAAGCCAGAGAGACTGTCGGCTAAATCCAGTCTTATTCAACATGTTCATCAGTGACCTGGAGGAAGGGATAGAGTGTACCCTCAGCAAGTTTGCTGATGATACTAAACTGGGAGTAGTAACAAATACACCAGAAAGCTGTGCTGCCATCCAGCAAGATCTGGAGAGACTGGAGAGCTGGGCAAAGGCAAACCTAATAGAGTTCAACAAGGATAAGTGTAGAGTCCTGGGGGGGAACACCACCATGTACCAGTGGTACAGGTTAGGGGTAGACCCACTGGAAAGCAGCCCCATGGAGAAGGATCTTGGCATCCTGGTGGACAATAAGTTATCCATGGAACAGCAATGTGCCCTTGGGGCCAGGAAGGCCACTGTTATCCTGGGATGCATGATGAAGAGTGTGGCCAGCAGGTCGAGAGAGGTTCTCCTCCCCCTCTATAGTGCACTAGCGAGACCACATCTGGAGTATTGTGTTCAGCTCTGGTCTCCCCAGTTCAAGAGGGACAGGGAAATACTAGAGAGAGTCCAACGGAGAGCTACGGAGATGATGAAGGGGCTGGAACACCTGTCTTATGATGAAAGGCTGAGAGCCCTGGGGCTGTTTCGCTTGGAAAAGAGAAGACTGAAAGGGAATCTTATTAATGTTTACAAATATCTGCAGGGTGGGTGTCAAGTAGAAGAGGTCAGTCTCTTTTCAGTGGTGCCCTGTGATAGGACAAGAGATAATGGTCACAGGCTGAAACACAGCCAGTTCCACCTCAAGATGAGGAAAAATTTCTTCACTGTGAGAGTAACAGAGCACTGGAACAGGCTGCTCAGAGAGGTTGTGGAGTCTCCTTCTCTGAAGACTTCCAAGACCCACCTGGATCTTTTCCTGTGAGGCCTGCCCTGAGTGTTTCTACATTGGCAGGGGGGTTGGACTTGATGATCTCCAGACGTCCCTTCCAACCCCTACCATTCTATGATTCTGTGATTTTAACACAGCTCTGAACAAGCACATGCAGCTTGTCCAGGGGAACATATTGTTGTCTTTACTTGAATAGAAATCATTTGACTGTCTGAAATAACAGTATGAACCAGATTAAACAACTTTCACAGAATCACAGAATCACAGAGGTTGGAAGGGACCTCTGGAGATCATCGAGTCCAACCCCCCTGCCAATGCAGGAACACC
>VWZY01008424.1:127082-169174 GCA_013399075.1 Chloroceryle aenea
CTGCGGCAGGGGAGGTTTAGATTGGATATTAGGAGGAAATTCTTGACAAATTTTTCTGTGAATAATTTTGATTTAGACATTCTTCCTTTCACCAGGTCAGACTGCAGAGATTGTTTCAACTTATTCTTGCATTTGAAAAACTAGTATTAATTATTAGAAGCAGCAGTTAAATTATTGGATTGTAAAAAACTGTATGGAGACCAAAAATAAAAGGGGAAAATGCAGTAAAGAGCATCCATATGAAATGGGAATTGGTATTCAAAGAACCAAAGAAAAAACAGTGTTTGGGAAATGATACTGTGCACTTGTTATAAGTCTGACAAGATTGGAGTTTACACTGGAAAATAATTGAGATTATTGCATTCTTCTAGTTGATTAAAGTGAGGCTAGGAAGCTGAAGATGCTGACAAGGTTATAGAAAGAGACCTCACCAAAATCTTGTCTTCTGTAGAATGTCCTAGATCAGCCTGGTCAAATTCAAAAAATTAAGGAATAATAAATAGATGCCTTGATAAACAGATAATTGCCTCATTCCTGTTCTGAGACAGTGCATGTAGCCCTCAGCTACACTGCCTTTAAAATATCATTTAAACAATCTTTCTAGAATCACTGAACATAAATAAATACTATTTATCTCTTCTCTAAAGCAGGAAATTGAAGTAATGAGATTAAAATATTTTTCCAAAGCTACATTTCAAGCCATCTGCAAATAGGATTAGATCTCAAGATCCTAGACCAGCCTTCTACCCCCTAGAATATATGAACTCTCTATTAAGCTTTGGGGAATATTTTCTTAAAATAAAATCACTTCCATTTGACTAAATCTCTGTATTAGAATGCAAATGTAATAGTAAGAACAATCAATACAGCTTAATGATTAGGAAAAGATTATATGTTGATAAAAAAAATCTTATTAGATGACTGCACACACTGAAAATGAAGGTGCAGGGGCAGGTATGCAGATTATTCTGCATAGAATCAAATACAGTGTTTGGTTTCACTGGTGCAAGTGGTGATTCTGTAGGTAGCCTTAAAACAGTATAAAGATGTTTTTTCCCTTCTAGTTCTTCTTGATTTGTAGTTATGATTCACTGCAATCCAGAAATTAATATTAGTTACAGGGAGAAAATGAGAGGAAGAGAAAGATGCTTATCAGGGTGTTCCAAGGCTTAATTAATATTTGCAAAGCTCTTTCAGCTTCTCTGATGAAAGAAGCCATAGAGGGCAAACTGGTATTTTTTTTAATTATCATTATTAATTACTTTTCCATTGAATTCATTGTGTCAATATATGAATCATTGAACTCGCATGCTTCATCAGTTGTTGTACTGTGCTCTTTACAAGTGCTCTTTACAAGCTGCATTGTGGTGATTGAAAATGCAAGAGGAAATAAAACAGAGGATAAATAAGCCTACTTACAAGTTATCGACACAAGTTTGAAAACAGCACTTTATCCACTGATCTGGAAAAAATTGTTGCCATAGCAATGATTACATCCTAGCGTACTGAATACTTTCTTAGATACTGATATCTGTCCCTTTAAGCACTGAGCTTCTGTATGCTCGACTATAATTTATAGAACAGTAATGTTTCTTTTGGAGGTTTACTTTTGTGTTACTTTGTAGCCTCACCATGAAACACTCCCATGGTCAAGAATGATTAGGTGCTGCTTGTTGGGTGGTCCAGCAGCACAACCACAAGCACTGATCAGAGGAATGCCAAAAGCAGCACTGCAGGTGGTGTGGCCCAGCATCTCTTCACATTCACAGTGCCGTTGTGAATAGCTTACTTTTGTATTGGAATCTATGGCAGCAATGCCAATTTTTACTACTAATCACCATCAAAACCCCTGTGAATAAATTGGGTTTGTGAGAAAAAGATACACAGATAGACTTCATCTGCAATTCAGTCAGCTTTGATTTCATATTTAAAAGCTAGGGTTACTTGTTTTGATGGCCACATATCTCATTTTTAACACTCCTCCCTCTTTAAAGACAAATATATTAATAAAAAAAAATAAAAAAAATTCTCCCACACCATTTCTCTTTTCCATTAAAAAATGTAAACCAACCTCAATACATTTAAGCTCATTTTAAGTCTATGACAATTAAATATTTATAGCTCACTTATTTTATGTACTTTCTTTAACTTCAGATAGGAAATTTGATGTTACGAGGATTCTTTATCACTGCAGAGGAACATCCAAGCATTACTGTTTTCTAATGCTGCAGAAGTTAAAGTGCTGATTGCCAGGTGATGTAAATCAACATGGTTCCAGCAAAAGTCTGTCTTCCGCAACATAAGAATCAGGTTTGAAGATTTTTCAATTGTGTTTGATTCACTAACCAGAGAACGCTAAAGCTTCTACCTACTGTGCATAAGGGATATTCAAAAGCTGAGTTCCCACTTGGAAAAAATGCAGTTTTACATTTTAGGAAATGTGGGTTGATTTATTTCCTCAGTCAAGGATACAGAAGAACATAGACTCTAAGAAAGAAAACTGCTTTTTGAAGGGTCACCAAAGCAGCCTCTCTTCTGCCAATCATTCACTTCTATCAGTCACCACTCCTGCGCTCCTTCCTTTATACAAGACATTTATTCTGTTAGACACTATGCTTGCCTCCATTGCACAGATTTGTTTATAGCTCACATGTTTTCTCTCCTGTTTATGCCAGGAAAAAGGCTGCATTGTTTCTCTCTTTGTAAGGACATCATTTAGTTTTCACTCAGCCTTCAACAAGGTTATACTCCCATTAAGGATAAGTATGTTTTGCCACCAACAGATTTGACTGCTGAAACATATTCATTTTTTAATTTAATGCTGGTTTAAAAAAGTAAGGGAGAGCTAAAAGCATTGTTATGAAAATTAGACCATCATTTGGAAGGAAAAGACAAGCTCTTTCACAGCAAACAAAGAGATTTGTAATAACACATCCCAACAGTCAGCCAAATGTTTGATATTTTTAAGCAGTCATTTACTTTTATTTATAAATTTTGGATTATAATGAAAGATGACAATTGAGCAGGTTACATTTTTAAAAGAGCTGGCAAAAAGAAAAGGCAGTAAGAGCAGTGGAAACTACTATGTGAAAATATTTAACACTGTGAAGAATACATAGCTTCTTTTATGCTTTGGAAATTCGTATAAAACTTGTAAGCCAAGGGAATGTCTGTCATTGCAAACATGGTGATCTCCAAGCTAGGCTGTCTACAGAGATCAAGTACAGAGTCCTATACAGATATAAGCTGATGTCCAGTAATTAGCAAACGTAGCATCTGACTCAATGGTGTGTCTTTTAGTAGGCTAGTGAGCTTAGAGACAGTGCATGGCACTGCACCAAAAATGCTCCTTCCACACTACCCCTTCTCCTCATGGCCACCCATGGTGCAGGTGATCTCAGCCTTAGGCAATTAGGGTTATGCCTCTAGCTCCAGGGCCACTGTGAGTGCAAAACGTATGCCAAGGGGAGCACGGCACTGCTCTAGCATTGCTCCTTCCATAAATACAGAGCTCTCTGCCAACACAGACTTGCAGAGTGGGAGTCCTGGTATTTGACTCGTTATAATGGTGCCACTCAGCAGATACAACAAGCAAGCAAGTAATTACATTTCACTTGGTATTTCTCACACAAATAAAAATACATCCTGTAAACCCATATATTTCCTGATAACAACTTACAATATGTTTTCCATATCATAATGATGTTGCTGCAGTTTGAACTCTGCATTCAGGATCTTGGAGTTTTTTTAACTCTGACAATACATAATGCCTGTTCTAGTCATAGGCAGAACAAATCAGGTGAGGATTTTTCCTCTATGGATGTCATTGGACATACCTAATTTTCAAAGATTTCTAAGACATGGCCACACTGAAACTACACATGGAAAAATCTGTAAACATTTGGGAGAAGTCTCACAATCACTAGCCCTTGTTTTTGTGGGGGACTTCAACTTAACAGATATCTGCTGGAAATACAATACGGCAGAGAGGAAACAGTTGAGAAGGTCCCTGAAGTGTGTGAAAGATAATTTCCTGACACAGCTGGTGAGAGAGACAACTAAGGAAGGCTCCCTGTTAGACCTTTTGTTTGTGAACAGAGAAAGATTGTGGGTGATGTGAAGATGGGAAGCTATCTTAGGCATAGTTATCATGAAATTATACCATTTTCAATTACTGGAGAAATAAGGAGGAGGTCAACAAAATTGCTGCCTAGGACTTCTAGAGGGCAGACTTTGGCCTGTTTAGAAGACTGATTGACAGAGTCCCTTGGGAAGCAGTCTTGAAGGGCAAAGAAGTCCAGAAAGGACATTCTTCAAGAAGGAAATCCTGAAGGTGCACAAGTAGGTCATTTCCATGTCACAAAAGACAAGCCAGTGGGGAACAAGACAGGCCTAGACGAACAGAGAGCTTTGACTGGGATTCAGGAAAAAAGTGGAGTTTATGACCTTTGGAAGAAGGGGAAGGGAACTCAGGTGGACTACAAGGATTCTGTGAGGCTATGCAAGGAGAAAATTAAAAGGACTAAAGCCTGGCTAGAATTAAGGGTGGCTAGTGTCATAGAGGTCAATAAAAAATATTTCTAGAAATACATTAGCAACAAAATGCAAATTAAGGAGAATCTCCAACCTTTATTGGATGCAGGTGGAAAATACAGTAACAGAGGATGAGGTACTGAATGCTGTATGGGATTTACCCAGGAGTACTGAGGGAGCTGGCAGCAGTGCTCACTAACCCACTTTCCATCATTTATTAGCAATCCTGGCTAACTGGGGACGTCCCAGTTGACTGAAGTTTAGCAAATGTAACACCAATCTACAAAAAGGGCAGGAAGGAGGATCTGGGGAAGTACAAATCTATCAGTCTGACCTCATTGCCAGGGAAAGTTATGGAGCGCATCCATCTTGAGTGCCATTCCATGGCACGTACAGGACAACCTGGTGATCAAGCACAGTCAGCATGGGTTTATGAAAGGCAGGTCCTGACTGACTAACCTGATCTCCTTCTATGACAAGGTGACCTTCTTAGTGGATGAGGGAATAGCTGTGAATGCTATCCACTTGGACTTTAGTGAAGTTTTTGATATTGATTCTCATGGAGAAACTGGCTGCTCATGGCGTAGATGGGTATATGCTACGCTAGATAAAAAGCTGTTTGGATGACTGAATTCAAGCTGAGTTCTCAGTATTAGGGCCTGTTCTATTTAACATTTTTATCAGTCTGAACAACAGGATCAAGCACACCCTCAGTAAATTTGCAGATGACACCAAGTTAGGCCGGTATGTCAATCTGCTTGAGGGTAGAAAGGCTTTACAAAGGGATCTGGACAGTGTGGATTGATGAGCTGAAGCCAACCACATGAGGTTCAACAAGGCCAAGTGCCAAGTCCCTACACCTGGAGGTATTTAAAAGGTGTGTAGATGTGGTGCTGAGGTTTAGTGGTAGACTTGGCAGTGCTGAGTTACCAGTTGGACTTCATGATCTTAAAGTTCTTTTCCATTATAAATAGTTCTATGATTCTAAATAATTAAGACAGGAAAGCAGACTAAATGAATCAAGTCACAATAGTTATTGTTTCCCCCCAGAATCAAATGTAATTACAAAAGGACAGAAATGACCAAGCAGAGCATTAAAATAGTCACATCACTGAGATGAACATGATCCAGAAGCTTGTTTTAATTGGTGATAAATATACTGATATACTGCTAGAATAAGAAAAGGCATGCACCAACAACGGGCAGTTCAAAGACTTTCCCCTTTGCATAGGCATTTTTGTAAGCACTTTAGATCTGAGTCCCTCTCCTAAGAATGGCTTCTGCATTCAGTCAAATCAGGGGCATGACCAAACAAGTCATGAGGACATAGGGTGCTCCAATTAAGTGCTCATATAGTAACAGTTAAGGTTGTAGTTAACACTTTCTTAATGAAATCTGTTTTATCAAGGATTATGAGCACACTAATGCTTATTCTAATAGTTCAGTAAATCTCAGCTATGCTCTTTTTTGTTTCCTGTGTTTAGCCAATAAGTAATTGATTTATACTTTTAATCAGAGTCTTTTTGCCAGGATGGTTTAAAGCCTAAGCAAACCAATCCAAAAGAAAAGTTATAAAAGGGCCTGTATGAGTTCTGAAATGAGGGGACGAGGGATGTGGCCAAAGCAAAGGCCATAAAAGAAATACAGACATCCCCTTTTTCACGAAACCTCAGTGAGATTACTCCCTCCTCCAGCCACTGAACTGAAATTATGTCTGAGCACCCTTCCATAGCAATGTAGGTGGGTTGCTCCACTGTTGCTCAACATCATTTGTAGATCTAGATCTTTCCTTACCTTTTCTTTGCCTTACCTCTATGCTATCAGAGAGATTATCCAGAGGGGATTATCACCAATTTCACTGAAAAGTACGACCATTCACTGCTAAGCATTTTTTATAAAATGTTCCTCAAGCCTATGTGGAAGGTGGAACTTCTTATTCTAATATGTCTATGATACATGGGATTTTATTCTCCTTTAGAGTCAAGATGTATTTAACTATCTATGCATTCTACTGTTTTTACCTCCCACTTCTTTGCCCTAAGCATGTACTTTCTGTGAACCTGTGACTCTTGGTAGCAGCTGTAATTCTATATATTGCAGCAACAGCTATAAGACAAAGGTAGAGTTCAAGTAACCATTTTGCTAGCTGAAAGGCTTTAGACAGTAACTAGAAGTAATTGTCTTTATCCATTGGTGAAAGAAATGCAGAAAATCAGATCAAGTGTAAGTTTAAAAGAAAAAACAGACTAAGTAACTCAGCAAATAAGGAAGAAGATATTTCCACATTACTTGCAGTATGATTGCAGCTGAATTAATTTAACAACACACACTTTTTAACCATACAGAACCCGGAATATACCTAAACCTTTTCCACATGCAAATGCAATGAATTGTTGGCTTTTAGTTACATTTTAAGCCAAAGGAAAAATCCCTACCTGGCTTCAGGCCCTAATCAACTACTCTGACATACAAACTGGCAAAAGCATAGTCTTTAGAGGCTTCATAGATTTCCATAAGTAATTTATTCTGGTATAGTGTTGCTATTGTTACTAAATGTGTATAACTCTTCTGCAGGGCTAGAGGCAATTCTGAAGGAATTTCTCTCTGTTCCCAAGTTTTACAACTACTGCTTTGATTTAAGTCAGCTACTAGTTTGTTATTAAAAAAATAAATCCTGCTCTAACACTAAAATTAAACCTTTATTAATTCTATCATCTTTCCTCTTTATTTTGTAGTTGAGAGAAACTCCATCCAGTGGCACAAAATATTGCTTTACTGCCCATGGCAGGATGGATTTTAAGAGCACTTCTGAGAGTTATGAATATTTGTGTGGACTCTAAGTCTGGGTCATCTAGCCGGGAGAACGATTTGCGTGGTGAACAGGGCAACCACTGAGCATACTCACAGTCATCCATTCTGTCTAAAAGGAAACAAGGGAGTCCTGATCTATTGCAATTCCTGGATTGCACAGGCACAGTGGGGCAAGAGAGGATTCTCCTCTCCATAAACATTTTATTTACTGCCCTGGGAAAGAAAGGTTTTCCCATTAGAAATTGATTTAAAAGCATATCAGGAGATTTTAAAGAGAAGGAGCTGCAAAGAACTCACTGCTGTTAGGAGCTTTATTGTGAACTATATTGTGCTGCTACAATTCAATAATAGTTTGAGATACTATGCTGGTTTGAAGCATAAATTTCCCTGTAGTGGTCTCCTGTTCAGTGCTTAGGTCAGGATCATGAAGTCAGACATTCAATAAACAGTTATTATAAAAGTATTAGCCTTCCTGGGTCCCAAAAAGAAGAGAAAAGCAAGTCTAAACTATAAGTTATTTTCCTGACTTAGTAAATCAAAGACAGGGGTTTTTTTAGTGAGCTGTAGCTTGGGAAGCTATTCCACATTTAATCTACTCCAGTCTTGTCATTACTTGTTCTTGTGTCACGACTTCTATAAAAATTTCAGCAGACACATTTGCTCTTACAGGTGTATGCAAAGCTATGCCATTTATCTTTAAACACCACAGCATAGATTTACCCCATCAAGAACAGGCAGCATAGACTATAATTTAGGGAACTACAATCTCAGTTTGAGGAAAGTTTGATGATGTTTTTCCTACTGTCACCTTCAAAATATCACCAAAGGGAAAGAAGTTCCTTACAAGTTAAACCTATATTAGAGTGTCTTCTTAGGGGTGACCTGCTAGGCTGGAGTACCTGGTGTGCTTGGTGTCCCACCTCCTGGTAGATGGGCAGGTCAGTCTCTGCTCTGTGGTGTACACCAAGTGCAAGCCAGTTCCCTGCTGACACGCTTCCTGGTTTATACTGTAGCTGCTGGGCTGGTGCAGAGACCTCTCCTGACACTCTTTCATGAGAGACATCTGGGGTCAATGAAAAGTGTGGGCCTTCCTGCACCATCTGGAAAGCCAAAAGCAGAGTCACGGTAAAGCTAGGAGCAATGTAACCCTGCCACCATGTTTCTCTTCACAAGCAATTTCATATGGTCCAACTGAGTGGACCATACTGCTGCTACCAGAAGGAAATTCAAAAAAAGCTCTGTGGCTGAAATGTGCTTGATAGTCTTTCCTTTTCCTTTTCTTTTCCTCCTTTTCCTTTTCTTTTTCTTTTTCCTTTTCCCTTCTTCCTCCCTCTCTTTCTTTCTCCCTTTCTCTCTCTCTCTCTTTCCATCCTTCCATCCTCCCGTCCTCACTCTTCCTCTCTCTTTCATAACAAATTCTGGATGAAAGACAACAAATTTTAATACTTAACAGTTAAAGCTAATCTTCCATTAATTGTTCTGTCTGACAACCCCATCTTCAGTATTTCACATTATTAATGGCAAGCTTTAAAAGCTGAGATGCAATTGCCCTCTAACTCATGCATGCTGAAGTCTCCTTTATTTCCCACAGATAAGTAGGGGAACACAGTGAAAAATCTGTATTTATGTCATCATTCCATTTCCTACTTTAGTTAATTTTTACATGGTCTCCTTATGTGTGGTTTCATGATCCATTCTCATTTGAAAAACACCTGAGATTTCAAACTGGATTGGACTTGGTCTGTCTCCTCATTGTGGTTTGGTTTTTTAAAAAATAGATTAAAGAATGGGCCTGAAAATACTTATATTACTGTTGTTTCAGTTTGGTACTCTGCAAGAAAAATGTTCTCTGTACCTGAATTTCCAGTCTGTAAAATGGGCATCATAATAGCTGTTTTAAACAACAGGCTAAACAACAGGTTAATTAATGAACTCCGGAAAAATCATTGCTGAGGTTTTGAATATTGTGTTATTTGTATTTATATTCCGTATAACCGCAGAAATATTGCAGACTAACTGCAGTCCTACACCCCAGACTGTTTGAGGATTGACAAAAAAAAAAGATAGACCAGCTTAGCATTTCAAACATCCCCTGAAATAAAGGCACAGAAAGATTTGGGAGATGCCTGATAAAAAAAAAAAAAAAAGGTTAAGTTGTGCATTATCTAAGTTACTCTTGGTATGTATGAATACTGGTGGTCTGATTAGTTTGAAAAAGTTGAGATAATTCAGTTCCTATAACTATAAATTAGTGGTAAACAAAATAAAGGATGTCCATATCAGTACTGTAGTTGTTTTTATTCTTACATTGATGTAAACAGAAACTGTTAACACATTTGCAGTCTGTCCATGAGCATGATTTCCCAGTAGAATAGACACCTGAAGGGTTTGGTTTAAAAGCACCGTTTGGATGTGAATTATCTGTGGTTTAAGTTTGTAGCTTTTGATTTTAATTTTCTCCTTAGGGGAAACAGGACGTAGACGGCCAATGAAGAAAGGTCTGTTCTTTCGTTCAGAGAAGAGCTGCTCTGCCTGTCTGCTGTGAGTTCAATAGCTTGACTGTGTTTGTTTTATTATATATATTTCTATTTAATCACTGGGCTCGGTTTTAATCTTTTATTGGTTCTTTTCCAGACAGTGCTTTGGAGGTGCTTATTAGCTCTATCCTTGTAATCCTAGATTTTTGCTGTTAAACTGTTAAATGGAAATTTAGCTTTAAGACTTGTGGGAATTCATGCTGGCTACAACTGTGTTATCTGTACAGCTGGCTTTATATGATCCTTGAGCCTAGCAGAGAATTGAGAGTTGAGAAAGGTGGATTAGGAGAGATGCTGGACAGTGAGTGCTGTTCACAGCTGGCAAAGTGAGCATTTTATTTTAAATGTCGTTCTAACAGCCACTGAGTGCATCTGATGTCAGGACAGCATGCAGGAGAGGCAACGTACAGCAGACACTATGAAACTCTGGCTGGCAGATGGAATTGGGGTCAACTGGGGAATTTCTTGACTTACTGTTAATTTTTCTAGCACTGAATAAAGATTCTGCCATAAACATTCTTAGTTCAGTTAACATTTTAGTTCAGAGTGCAAGTGAAAATAATCCCCCACCTTTAAAATTTAAAATTTAGTGAAAAAGGAGCTGTTAGAAATTACAGAGGTATTGAATAGATTAACTCCACTGGGAAGAAGGAAAAAATATTCCCCACGGGTGTCTGTCATAGGGAGCATTTAAAAGGAAAATATTATGTAAGATTAAAGTAGATGTGAGTGATTTTGAAGGTGACTTTGTCAAGTGCTGGTGGGAGACTGTTGGAAATGTTTTCAAAGGGTGGAGAAACAAAAGGTCTGGGGAAGCAAAATAGCACTTCTTTGGTGTTAGCATATGTAATGTTGTGCTAAATAACCAAGTTCACTTAACTAGTATAACCAGAAGCAGCTCTCATCTTGGAGACCAAAGGTCCACCCTCACCAGAACTACGTAACTCTACATAAATTTGAGTTCTGTTTGGCTCAACACTAAACATAAATGGGCTGGCACCAAACCCAACACCACAGCACTATTGGGCAGGAAGTATTGCTGCTGTTGAGATCTTGACCAGGGAAGATGTGCCAGAGCCACCACTTGATGTACTTGATTTCAGTGTTGTCACTGTTGGCTGTATGACCATGTTGAACTGATGCTTGAAGTATCAGAGCTTTTTCACTTCTATGCAGCTAGTTTTATTTAATTTTTTTTTAATACGTATTTTTCTACTGATGCTATTTATTATCTTTCCCAGTAAAACTGAAACATAGACACCTAGAATGTGCTAAGGACATTTCCTGCTAAGGAGGTTTAACTTGTGCTGCATTGCTGTCATATATGTGACTACAGAAACTGCTAAGAAAGCTGGATACTAACAGGATGATATTAAGTTGTACAGGATAAATTTATCCTTACTGAATTCTGTGTTGTCATGGATACATTGCCATTGGTACCTGAGCTAGCTAGTTTTAAACTAGCTCAGTTATTTCAGTCATATTGCAGTTTCTGCAAAGTTTTGGTCTAGTCTGAAAGTGAATAAAATAAGGATTTGTATGGTACAGAAATGTTGGTTCCAAAGGATCAAAAAGTCCTACTTTTTTTACCTTCTTCTTGCATTATCTCTCATACTGTCGGTTTATTACTGAGAAATGCTTTCACTGTAAAGCACTGTATGGCCCTCTTAGACTAGGATCTTTCATGTGGGACATTTGTTTGCATTAGATATTGGACAATACTCTTGACAGAAAAACTGCTTTATTGGTACTTTGCTCCCTATGACTCTCTTACTCCACCAAATCTCAGCATAAACATTCTGGGAGAACTATACTGTAAATATTTGTATTTATTAATGCAAATGGAAATCACACAGCTAAATCCTCATGCACTGGACTAAATATTTACTCTTCTGTGTAGATTTTAAGTGTATTCAAGGACAGAACACCCATTCTCAATGTTCAGAAATAGTAAGAGATGCCAGTTAAGAACTATGGACATATCCTTATTGAGTGGTGGGAGAGTTTGAAACTAATATGAAAGATTAGAGTGGGTTCTAAAATGTAAACATTTTCTGCCTGAAAGTATATTAGTAATTATGATATAGGTTATCAGTTTCTTTATCTATTAATTCAGCAAACCTCTAGGAAGCCCTTTATACATAGTACTACATGTTAACAAATACTCAGCTTACTGGAACTGCCTCCAGTGCAGTTACAGATCAGCATTGAGCTGAACAACTGGTAGGGTGTACTCTGTGGTCTCTGTGGTTCCTGAAGTTCTGAACAAAATATTTCATTGAAAAGTTTTTCTACTTACATGGACTTAAGTTGGGAAAGGAGAATAAAGAAATATGAAAACATGTGATTTAAAGACCCAAAATGAAACCTTATACTTTTTTTTCCTAACCATCAACTTTCTTCTTAGTGTTTTACTGGTGCATACCCTCCAAGAGAGGATAGAGTCCCATCTTGCTACACGCATAATAATAGACAGCATTTTCAAATGATGAAGTTTACAATACTAGAGATAGGAAAGTTAATACTTTTCTCCTAATTAAGTGAAACAGGCACAGGGAGCTTCAACAGTTTACCCCCAATCAGTCACTGGGAATTTCTGAAATTATTTATGCATCTTCAATGTCCTGCTTTGCTACCAAAAGCAAAGCCATCCTTGTCATTTTACATAAACATTAGTTCCAGAGGAGAATCTAGTGTCTCTGACTTTGAGAGAGTCATTTCAATTAGTTCATTTTTGTAGCATCCCTTTTCCTTCAATTTGAGCACAAAGTGCACAGTGATTCTCACATTTGATCCATTTTTTCAGTGTATCCAATTAAATGTGTTTGCAATAAACATAAATAGACCTTCCATGGTACTGTACCCTTGTAGCCAACAGTCTCACAGTGCACCAGGTTTCCAATCATCACAAAACACCTAGGAAAGTGTGATGTTTACAGCTGCTTCTGTACTTCAAACCTTGACTTTTTGCACCTCCAACACATAACATGCTTTCTGTGATTTTTCACAAGGTGAGGAGGACTGATTGCTCAATGCTAGACACAATCCTTTAGCAGATCATGAGACAGACAGTGGGTTAATTAACCTAGAATGACATTAACCAAGCCAATGAAACAGAGGAGGTTATGTTTTGTTTTCTGATAGAATGACAGAAAAAAGAATGAATTATGGGGGTTTTTTTCCAGAATGCCAAAGAGTCTTAAATCCAGTACTAAAACATCCAATCTTCCTGTCTTGAGCTTTAGTGCCAAAAATCGTTGCAAACTATATTGATAATCCTCTTCTATAGGGTTTACTGATCATTTAGAATCCAAGCCCTTGCTAATCTATACATTGCTAGCAAGGAAGACCTCCTATTATTGGTATGGACTATGCAAAATATTTATTTTAAACAGAGAAAAAATAAAAGCATCATGCACTGTACAAGGATGGATAAAAACACTCAAGAACAATAGACACACACCCCTCCCATCTGACAGTAAACTAATAGTGTCACATAGTGATTCTCTATGAACATTTCAGTTAATTTCTAATGATGATTGAAAGTCTACATTCTGTGCATATACCTAGAGCAACTCCATTTATTGAAGAAGTCTTTACCAGAATTGCACTTCTGGTACAAAATATATATACCCAGGAATTAATTTCTAAATGTTTGCAATTATTTTTCTGTGTGTTTTGCTGATAGCCTATTACTCTTCACCAAGACCAGATTGCTGTCAAGTGACATCCCTGAGAATCAGCAAGCATTTTGTGTTTGGCAGTCAAGGCCAGAGAGGCAGTTTGATGAATAGTGTAGAACACTGTAATAAAAGAGTTTGATTCATATCAGGAGGAGTATATTTGATGGGAAGTGTTGTGTTTATGTCACACTAACAAGTATGCAGATTGAGTAGACAACGTTAGCATCTTCATCATTCAGTCTTATCCAGTCCAATAGGAAATGCCATTTTGTGTCCAACAAGATACTCTTACTGCAGTATTTCAAATGAGTATAAAAACATTTATACGTATAGCCACACTACTTTCCTTTGTAAGAGGAAAGTAGGTGCAATTCCATTATTTATTTACCATGAACTTGCCCAAGGTCACTGAAAAGGCCTTTGAGAGATGCTGGAAAAGAGCCCAGGTTTATTGCACGTAAATCACCAAAACATTTAACCCTCAAGAACTGCTGAGTAGAGCAATATAAAATATAAATAACTTTAAAAGATTTTCCCCATACAATCTGATAAACTACAAACTGTCTTTGTATTAAAATTGTCCTTTTACAATTTTATCATTTAAATAGCTAAATCTTTCCTTCTAAAAAATAGTAATTTGTGTGTTTCCTACCATATTTGGGCAACAAATATTATCTATGACTAGATAAAAGATGCACCAAAAATGAGATTAGAATTATAAAAGAAGACTGAGTGACATAAGACTCAATTTCTTTGGAAATGCAAGACTAGTCTGGTGCCTGATTCTATTAGGCCCTACTGAAAAAAATTCAGACAAATACCAAAATATCATTCCTTTTCAGTTATGTGTCTACCTTATAACAACAACTGTGTTGTATTCTATGGAGTTTCAGATGAGTTATCATGAGGTAAGCACTGCTAATGCTTGAAATTCCATTTCACAAAGTCTGGAGACCTTCTGTCTAGACCCTTCATTTGAAGAATCATGTCTGCATGTTGAAGATACAAAGCAAGACTGAACTCTGAAAAAATCAGCTAAAATCAGGTAAACTTGCAATAAGTTAAAATGGTTCTACATCTTAATTAGGAATAAAAAAATCCAGAAGATAATCTGGAGAGAGTGGGAAAAGAGACAGAAGAGGAACTGGGAGTCAGAACATATGCAGATAAAGGAAGGGTTAAATCAAAGTTTTGAAGAGGTTAATACAAATCACTTTTAAAGAAACAAAAGGACATGCTGCTGGAATCAGTAGATGCCAGCTCTCCAGTAACATTAGTACCTCTCTGCAGGAGAACTTTTCTCCGTCTCTGTTTTATGGTAGAGAGCCAAACAGGTTAGCTGAGATCTCCAGTGCAGAGAATGGCTCACAGAGGTTTAAGCTGGTGCTTTGTCAACAAAGCTAGTAGTTCTGTGCCAAAGAGACGCCCCCAAATCATGTAAAATCTGGGCAATGGATTAGATTGGACCAGAGTGTGAAAGAAGGCCTGCAAATCTGGCACTGGCCTTTGCGGCAACTATGAACTGAGAGGTGCATCCAGCTCCTGCTATAACCCAAGTTCAAACACTTCATTTATTGAAAATTACCTTAAAAAGGTCATTCATCAGGAAATTTGCCTGCTCAAAACCCAAATCTCAGTCTTGCCTTACACAGTCAGAGAAAACAGTCTAATCTGGACAGACTCCTAAGAAACACCCTTAAAGCAAATTATTATTTTTTTATATAATTTTGGATGAACAAGGAAATAGTATATCAAGTTTTGCAAGCAAACAACAGTTCTTATTGTGCAAAGTTCCTTTTGGCCCTCCTGGTCTTTAGCTGCTGCCTAGAGACTCTGAGAGGTGTATTTCAGTCTCAGCTGCTAGGGTTCACAGGACTGCATTTAGCCACCAGTCCTGGGACTTTCCTAATTGTTTATCTGCTCTAGACCCTATCAGCTGGCAGACCTAAAGGTGGCACATTGCTTCTTATTGCCGTATGAAATAAAACCATGGACATTCATAGCTCCAAGCAAACTAATGTGTTGTATTCAGAATAGAAATAAAACATCAACTCTTTCAGAAAAGCTGAAACTTCTCTCAGTGAATTCTGCAAGAGAGATAATAAATATATATATATTACCCCACATAGCAAGTTTCTAGTTCGTGCAGCAAAAAATTGCATACAAAATACCTATAAATTACCAAAGGATCTACAAAAGCAATAATTTTCAGAATAAGTTAATTATATACTGACTCCTCCAAATTGCAATTGGTGATAGAAAACAGTCATTACAGAGATTATTTTAAGTATACCTCCTCCAAAGGCACACTGGCTGATTGTCCCGTGGCATCCAGAGCAAATTATTCCACAAGGTTAACAGATAGTGTCTCAGGAAATGAACCAAGAGTAAGACATAAGGGAGCCATTCCCCATTCCACCTTCCTTTGCTGTTTAATTACAGAGAGATTTTCCCCTATTGTATATTTCATGTTGCTGAAATAGAGCAGGAATTTCCTTTTGTCAGTGTTAGTACATGTTGGTACTTTTTTAAACTAATAGGTTCTTGAATGAAAATGCTAACCAAAAGGAAAAATATAAATATATAGAGAGAGGAGTGGCAGTTTGTAGGAAAAAATGAACAGTTCAATGCAGAAAATAAGGATTGGCAGCAATACGTTGAAACTCTGGGCCAGTATTTTTTCACATATAAGATTACAGAGAACAAATAATTCAATTCTCATAACATATAAAGAGTTAAACTTACCCTGTCTTAAGCAGTTTGTAGCAGTCTCAGAAACCAGGAGCTAAAACCTCAGATCTGTAAAGGACTTTAAAAGAGTAATACGTATCAAAACCAACATGATAGTAAAATATTTCATGATAGGAAAAGGCAGTATGATATTATAGCTGTATGATACTATAACTGTGTATGTGACAGCCTAAAAGACTAACGGAATATTGCCCATTTAGAAATGTCCTAGAGGACATACTGAGAGAATGAATACTCTGTTAATAATGAGCAATTTCCAAGATGATTCCTGGCAAAAGCAAATTTAGCATGGCCCAAAGCAGTAGAATTAACAAGAGCAATGGAAACAGCAGAGAAAAAAATAGCAGATATGCTCTTAGAATGCAAATGGTCAACTTAACTCAAACAAAATGAGAAGCTAGGTGGGAAGTGTCTGAACATTTCATTTTCTTTATACATTAAAAATGCTCCCATGATTTAAATATCTCAAGATCATCTTAGCAAGAGAAAAAAGTTAGCGTTAAAAAAGCAGAAAAGGAGAACAATTACCTTATGGTTAAAGAATAATAACAACTTTATTGTGTCAAAAATGGAAGAAAATGAGACTTTACCACATTAAGCAATGAGAAGGCACAATAGTATACTGGTGTGTCAGTTTCTCTTATCAAGTAATGGATATATCAGCTCAACGAAACCACAACTGTAATAGTCATACACTTCCCTATTTTTAGTAATTCAGGAACCAATTAAAAATATTGTGTATAAGAGCAAGTCCTCATCTTAGCACCTTAGTTATGATCTTAGATAAATTTCTCAGTTAACATCTAGTGATTGGCAATCATTCTGAAGTACCCGTCACTGTACTCACCCTTACTCAAGGACATCTTGGAGACCTTAGAAGAGATAACTAGCATTTATAACCAAGACCAGAACCAGAAGTCAAATGACATATATGTGTTCTTAAGCCCCAGGAGATAAGGCACAAGAAGTAGAGTCAGGTTACAGCAGGTGAACAGGTGAACACGGTTTCACTCTTGTCACTATTTAGCAACACCATATACTAATGGCTAAGGATGTCTGCAGGAATTGTAAACCACAGTGGAGCAGGTCCCCGAGCTACAAATTAACATGTTCCATGAATACAGAGCATTGGGTGAACCTTAACATGATTCTAAGCTGGATATCTTGCAATGCAAGAAAAATAAAGAAAGAACAACCAAACACCCCATCAAACTATAACAAATGTGCTACTACAGTCACAAGGGGTCTGTATCAGTGTATTAGGCTGCTATATGGAATACTGTCTCAAGTTTTTCACAGACAATGAAAATTTGTTGAAAGATATCCTGCATCTTGGAGTCAGAATTGACAACTGTTTTGCTATTTTGACCTACAATACTAAATATCTGTCAAACACTGGAGGTAGTAGTAAGACAAAATTCATCCTAGCATTGCTACTGGAAAAAAAACGAAGCTAAGCTAAATGGCAGCCAAGGAGGAGATTCATCCTTCAGATGAGCAAATCCAATTCTTTAGAACTTTCTTAGACTACAGTCATATTAGGCATGCTACTCCTGTTGTTAGCCCAGGAGTTATATCAAGCGTGTGAGCTCTTGGAAAATTATTACTGGCAGCCAAGTTTCTAGTGGCATTCCTCAGTGGTCACCCCTGAGCTGGACACTGTATAATGTCTTTAGAACCAATTGGACACTGGGACAGAATACACCCTGAGCAATTTCAAAGATGACACCAGCCTGAGGGAGTGCTCAGAGTGGCAGAGGACAGGCAGGGATGCCATTAACAGGAACACAGGAACCTCGATAGATTGGAAAGATGGGCCCACAGGAGTCTCATGAAGTCCAGCAAAAGCAAATGTAAAGCCCTGCACTAAGGACTAAATAACTCTATGAAACTGGACAAGTTGGGGAAAACAGACATTTTTCAGAAAAAGGCCAGGGGGATTTGCTGGATAACAAATTGTTGTCCAATTGCTGTCAGCTGCCACTGTGGCAAAGGTGGCTGACCACACACTCTACAACAAAGGCTGTAGCCAGATGATCAATCCCTCTATTCAGCACTCATGAAAGTGCATCTGGAGAACTGTGTTCAGTTTTGGGCTTCCTGCTACAAGGATTACATTAATGTACAGCAGCAAGCCCAGCAGAGGTCTGTAAACATGATTAGGAGCTGAAACATGTGACACATGAGGAGTGGGGAAGACAAATGGGTTTGTGCCATCATAAGAGTCTATAGGGAGATCTCATTTCTGTCTTCAACTAACCAATGAGAGGTGTAGAAAAAAAGGATCCAGACTCATCATATAAGTGCACATCACTAGGATAAGAGACAATGGATGTAAGTTATAACACAGGAAATTTTGATTTATGTTATGTGAAAACATTTTCACAATGAAGATGGTTGAACAGTGGGAACACACTGCTTAGAAAGGCAGTGCAACTTCCATACAGTAGGTACCCAAACCTGGTTGGTCAAAGCCTGGACCTGCTTTGAGCAGGAGGTTGGCCTAAGTTGTTTCCAACCTGCATGGTTCTGTGATAAGGGACAGAGATTTTCAGAGCATGAAGCACTGCTGCACAAAGGGGAAATTAGATTGGATATTAGGCAAAATTTCTTCACATAAAGGGTTGTCAATCACAGGAACAGGCTGCCTAGGTAAATGGTGGAGCCACCATCCCCGGAGGTATTTAAAAGCTATATAGATGTGGCGCTTGGGGCCATGGTTTAGTGGTGACCTGGCAGTGCTGGATTAATGGCTGGACTTTATGATCTTGAATGTCTTTTCCAATCAGAATGATTCTATGAAAAGACACTTTAGTTTTCAACACCTCTTCTTCATTTTGATATAAAGCAAAATTTATAAATCATGGGAACAGTTCAGCAGGGATATCACCAGATTAACATGGTTGAGAATATATTCATTCACTCATAGCTGTAGGCAGGAAGACAATTACAATTGGAACAGAATAATCTCTCCACCCTTCTAAAAAGCTTTTACCATTGTGACAGATTACAGACCACTTACAGAACTCTTCAAAACAAAGACACAGTGACTACCGCATATGTCTGGCCACAATACTGAGCCAAGTGACATGTGGATGTGCAATAGTCCATAAAGAAAACCCTTCAGCAGAGGTCTCAGTCAACAGTCCCATCTTGAATATGCTGCTGTGGAATGCCCAGGAGAGCTTTGCACTACTCATGAAACACGTCAACCAGGTACAGAAGCAATCTTCTCAAAAAAAGGCTGAAGAAGGTCTTTTCAATTCCTGTATGCAGCAAATATAACAGAGCTGAACTAAAGATTAGAAATGGTAAGCAGTATTTTCAGAACTATCTGATCTTATCAAACCGAGTAGACTCTCTGTTGAAGATAATGGAAATTCCATGACAGTTCAGTGCAGCGGAAAAGAAATGATAATGTGAGTGAGCATAGCAATCTATGGCTGTCATAAGGATCCATCTAAGTGACAGGGCTCTCTGCATGGAGTGCCCCTCCTTCTTGGAACCTATTCTGATTTCATGATTTCCAGGTTCATTCTAAAAGAAAGGAAAGGATTCCTCAGCACTATGTGGGACAAGATGAGATGAGAGGGTAGCAACCAAAAGCAATCCAATTTATTCTAGGAGCTCTGTTACCAGAGACTCCATGATGTGGGGGCTGGTCATTCATCCACACATAACGGTATTTTGTGAAGCACAGGTTATAAAGGGGTGAAAACACAGTGAAGTAATGTTTTTAATTATACCCTAATCTTTATGGCTTAGGTTTTAGGAATGAATGAAGACTTGTTACAGTCCAGCCACATGCAGTCACATCTGGACAGCTATCCAGGCGTACAGATTGAAGTTGGATTCTGAAACATGAATCTTAAATTCTTATGTTGTACATAGGTAAATGTTTTTAAAAAGTTAAATCAATTAAAAAATGAGATGTTTGGAGAATAATGAAGACCTAGCCATAAAACCATCTCACATTTAAACTTCTGGGTCTGATTCTCAAGGTATTATGAAACATAATAGATTCTTTTTGATTCTTTTTTTTTTTTTATTCAGACACATAGAAAATCAATTGTGAAAAGTATGACTACGTTGTTAATTACATTCATCTAAATCTAGATGATCTCTAGAAGTGGCTAACTCACACACCAGTTATGCAGTGATTTTCTAAGGTTTCTGTGTAATGTGTCCCAATTAAAAATATTTGATAGGTTTCTTGTTTATTAACCATTGCTTCTAGCATGATGTGTCATGCTGAATTTTGTAACCTAACAGTGTGAAGCCAAAGCAGGGAGAGGAAAGGTCAAAAAGAATTCACTTAAATAAAATGGACAACATTCCTGAGATTAAAATACCACTAAAAATCCCAGCATTTTGCCTGAAACATTATATAACTTTTCTTCATATTATTTCAGTCATTTGAAAACTACAATTTTTAAGCAGAGTCTACAGTTTTAGAATTCAAGTAAGATAAACATCAAATAGCTCTAAGAAATATTTGAATGCTTTGGGATATTTTCACAAGTCTGCTAGGACTTAAGCATTGCTACAACACCTTCCTAGCTTAGTAAGATACAAATCAGCTGCTTGCCTGTTTTCTCATATTACTGTATCTTAATTTTTGTGATGACACCCCCCCATCCCGAATAGACAGTTTTGAGGAATACCATAGCCTTCTACATAATGAAATACATAAAATACCTTTGTAATAGGCAAGAAAGCCTTTGGAACATTAATTCACAAGTATTCAAGGTCCAGTCCACTTAGTCCCATAAGGCTCACAAATATTACTCATAGTATTCTCCCTAAGCAAACCTTTTCCTTGCTGTCATTCAGCTTGAGAGGCCTATCTTGTGAGTTATGTCTCAGGAGTCTTGGCAGTCTTCTACCTTCCAAACTTTTTGCACAATTCTCTTTTTCATCCTTAAAACTGCAAGATGTTCCTTCACCATCCTCCCACAAGGCAGACTAAATTATAATCCATTCAACATCAATACTGAACTACCAGCATTCCAGAGGACTGGCAAATAATGTATACTGTGTTCTCATTTTTAAACACTGTGCAAGTAATCTGTAGAATTATGGCATTATATGTGACATAGAACACATATCAATATGGCACAGGAGAGTTTTACATATAAGCCTAACAAGCAGTTAACATGGCTAATTAAGAGAAACAAAAAATCTGACATATGTTACCAAAACTATTTTACTAGCTTGTATCTTAGACTTCTTAGGGCATTACATAAAACATGAAAGAGAATCAGGTGATCCTTCAGACTGAGCCTTCAAGAAAATCTGTGAAAGTTTCATAGGTTTTACCAAAAAGCTGGTTTTCATTAATCAAGACAAAAAAAAATATAGTGTCTTTACAGAAGCAGCACAAGCAGTGATTTAAACTGCTTGCAAATAGTTTTCTAATCCAGAACCAAAACAGGCCAGCGAAAATACTTTCAAATGGCACATCCTCCCACCAAGTGAATATGTGTATTGCAGTGATGTTGAAGACCTGTTTCTCCGAAGGGCTAATTGTTTAGCACTCTGAAGTGGTTGGGCTCCTTTACTTCAAAATATCCTCTGGAAAACTGTTGGCAATTTACTGTGGAGATGGGAGAGAAAGGAGGACTGAATTAACAGTGTCGGAATACTGCTTGTAGGACACCCTGTAAGATGAAGTGTTTGGTGGGCACAGCATCAGGTACCCCAGCAGCCCCACTGTACCATATTGCAGCATAAGACACAGATCCATATGGGACCTGTCAGCTCAGCTTGCAGCTGGGATAGCCAAAATAGGCAACACAGGAGTGTAAAACTTGCAATATCCAGTCTCTCAAAGGAAAGGTTCATAGGATCAAAACAGCCTGAAAAGTCTGGGAAGAGCTACATGGCAGCTCACTAACCTGGCACTGTCACAGCCGAAAAGGCTGGCTAGAAACTATGCAATCTGGCCAGTTTTCCTGCCAGACCTGGTTTCCGCCAAATGTTTTGATGTAATATCTGTAATCTTGTGAAATATTTTGATATCATAGACTCTTCATTTTCCAGTGAAAGGGCCCACAACAGAAGTGAAAGCTGCAAGTCCAGAAATGAAGAATTACAGAGAGAAAAATTTAAAACCACTTTACACCAATTAGAATTCACAGGTCACAAAAATCAACACAAGAAAGACATAAAAGTATCGCTGTGGACCGCTCAGTGAACACTTCTCTCCAATGTGTAAAGAAAACATAGAACAAAGAAATATTAGACTGACCAAAGAATAGGACAGAATATAATATAAAAATTTATGCATATCTTCATACACGAGTGATATGGTCATGTTTTAAACACTGGGCTGGTCCCGTTACCTACAAAAGTTTATTGCAAAATCAAAGGTGCTCAGTGAATAATCAAAGGTTTGAAAAGATATTCACATAGTCAGGCATTAATTTTTTGAAATTAGTTCCTGTAGAAAGCAAAAGAAGCAGAAAGAGGAATAGTCAGTGTAAAATACTGAGTTTCAAAGAGAATACAGATAACTTCTGTCTTCCAGGTCTTACCAAAACCACTCATTAAATGAAATTAAACAGTGATAAACTGTGGTAAAAGCTGGTAAGTGGTAGATGAGGAAAGACCAGCCTAAGTAAATGCCACCAGAAGTTTGTTCTCTGTACTTTCACCTTCTTCAGACTGAAATTTTTGTGACTGCAATGAGAAAAATCATTTGGATCTGGGCCTTGAATCTAAAATGAAATCTAATCTTAAATAAACAAACAAATAAGTAAGCAAAAATCACCACCAACAGCCACCAGATAGAAGCACCTGGGAGTTAAAACTAAGTTTTCCAGAATCTCTAATGCTGCTTCTGATTTGATTTATGCCATCCTTTCATCTTTACATGAGATGTAGCTTCCAAAAGCCTGATTCAGTGAAAAATCCTTAACAACTGGACAAGTACCAAAATTGCATGGTTTCTTGAATGCAAGGTAAAATGGAAAAATTCACATGTAATCTTAAATACTCATCCAAATCCAATAAGTTATAAAAATAGAAAGCTGATAAGAAACTAAACTGGCATTGGCCAGCTAGAGGAAGCCAAGATTGAATACTGACATTCAGTAGTAGTGAATGTGATAGTAAAAGCAGACTTTTCAAACTTTCAGTCTGGAAGTTTCCTATTTCACAGCCTGTGGACTATAGAGGATGCTCCAAAGACCATTTAAACCATATTGTTCAGAAAAATTTACCATGTAGAGAAACAGTAAAATAAATACTAAGTTTTGTAAATTAACTCTGTGCCAGGGGATGAAGCCCATCTTGAAATTTGACCTTGGTATTATGGGTTATTGCTTCTAAAAATTTGTTCCTATTAATTTTGAAGAACATTTAAAACTCTGGATTTGAGATACTTTGCCCTTATTCATTTTTTTTTACTTACATTAACATCAGCATGTAATATTCTAACATGACTATTGTCTGTATATACAATGTTTTATTTAATTAAAAATATACTATGATCTCTCTTCCTTTTTCTGTTCTTGCACACATGGTTTGGGAAGCTGATGGTGCTTCAAAGAGGCTAACAGCAACAGAGAAGTTTACATGTCTGGGTAGTGACCATCAAGCACCTGGCTGGTGTTCAGTTAGGGCTGTGGGCAGGTGGCAGGGCTGCTGCCCACACCCTGGCCTGAGTGCATCTAAGTGAGCATAGTGTGAGAAGATACTGTGTATGCTATGACAAATTAGTAGACAAGACAGATAACAGAATGAGAAGCTAACAAAATTTTAAAATAGCACACAGGGATGGCAGCATTTCAGTGGCAGTTTAGGTGGAGTTATGTATGAAATGGCCAAACTGTACAAGTAACTGAAAGGGAGTACCGGGGACCCTTTGGGGAGCAAAAGCTTGCATGGCAAAAAGCTCCTTCATAACTGTGTCAGTAATGCTGTATGAAGCCAAGATTATCTAGGTAAGTGTATCAGAAGCACGAAACATGGGTCCGATGTTGATAATAATCCCAGCCAACTCCTTCGACCTTACCTCATGGCCAAACCTGCTTTTGTGACCAGAAGCAAGAAGTAAAGCATTTTTCCCTTGTGGGTATGGGTACATCCAAGATGGAGGGGTCAAGTATCCAGGTTATCAGTGTGGCAGTACCCATTCCAGACCCAATATCATCAGGGTCTTCTTGGGCACTTCCAAGTATGCTTAGCTGGCTAGAATTTTCTGTAGAAAATGAGAAATACTGAGTTATACAGAAAATGTTCTGATTCATGAAGAAAAAAAAAATCTACTGTTGAACCTTGTAGTTTGTGTGATTCATATTTTCCTTAGACAACAATTCTCCTCTGAGGAGCTGTAACTATGGAAAATAGTCCTCAGCTAGTGAACCCAATCTACAGGTGAAAACAGAGACACAAAGCCCAAATTCTCTCACAGAACACAGCGGTGACATCTATCAAAACTTTTTCTTCCTTTTTTCAAATAGATGGTTTGGGAAAGGGCAGAGGAGGCAGAGTGGGGAAAAAACCCCATACCCAACACTGGAAATAAATTCCATTTATACAACAACCATTGAACAGACAGAAGTTTGAAGAATAAAGCAGCTGCCAGTGCTATTTGTTACCTCCTTAAGCTTACACATGGATTTTAAAGTATTTGAGAAAATGAAATGTCTCATAGAAGGACCAGTATTAGTTGAGGCAAGTACAATGTACAGTATAATGGGTTGACATCTGCTGGCTGTCAGATGACTACCCCATCACTCTCACTCCCCCTGCTCAACAGGACAGGGAGAAAATAAGATGAAAAAGCTCATGGGTCAAGATAAATATAGGGACATCACTTGTCATTTACTGTTATGGACAAAACAGAATCAGTTTGGAGAAAACTAATTTATTGACAATCAAACTAGATCAGGATGGTAAGAGTCAAAAAACAAAAATTAAAACAGCACATCTATACCCTGTTTTGCAATCTCAACTTCACTCTTCTGTTCCTGACACCCTATATCGACTGCCCCCATTCCATGAGTGGTACAGGGGTGTGCAGAATGGGGGTTTATGGTCAGTTCCTAACAGTCCTTCTCTCCCTCCTCACACTTTTCCCCTGCTCCAGTGCGGGTCCTCCATGGTCCCCAGTTAGTGTCAGGAGAACCTGCCACTGGGTGGGCTGCAGAGGAATCTGCTCCAGCATGCAGAGTGCCACCACCTCCTCCTCTGACCTTGTCATTCACTGGGCTGTCTCTCACTTTTTTTCCTCTCACTCCTCGCTGCCTATGTGGCATTTTACCCTTTCTTCAGTATACTCTCACAGAGGCACCACCCATTTTTTCTGAGGGGCTCAGCCGTGCCATGCTGGGGGGCTGCTGCTAAACCAGCTGGAACTGGCTGTGCCCTGCATGGGGCAGCTCTGGCCTCTTCTCACAGAGCCTACCCCGGCAGCCCTCCATTACCAGCATCTGGGTGAATGCACCCCATACCTATGGCTATTTTCCTCCACAAACACTGTGGAGTGAATATAATGATTTATACAGGAAGATTAAAAAAGATGGGTTTGAAGGAAAGCAGGAAAACCCCCATGGACATGGAAAGGTCGTATGGGTCTGTCTGCTCTGGCACTACAGAAAGATCAGAAATGAAACACTGTCACTGGGTTAAGTGAGGCTTTATGAGCATAAAACCTCTTTACCTCATAAACCGTCATACATTAAACTGCTCTTAACTGCTCAGTAGTTACTGCCTTTAAGATGAAGAACTTCTGAGTTTGTTTCTAAGTAATGAAGTACTGAGTGCTACCATCATCCTGTCAGTCTCTTTACATGACCAGGACTGCCCTCCTTGACACCATTCAATTAACCCATCATCAAAGCACACAATCAGAGCAGACACACAGCAATACACATTATAAATGGCTCTCATGTATGCTCACTCAACTGTTGTAGAAGTAATAGGGAGACCTCACGTACTAAGGGATCACATAAGGACTTTACTTTTTATTCTTTTCTCTGTGCTTAAAACCTTCTCTGTAATAACATTCATTATGCCCTCTCAGCTCTGGCAATTCCTCTTCAATCAAAACAAGTGACCATAAGAAACCATATTAGAGTTTTTATACAACAGACAGCAGACATGATTTTTTGATATTGCTTCAAGGAAAACCCTGAAAATCACCCTTCAGTTAACAGGAATACAAATTTTTTATGTACCCCTTTCTCACCATAAAAAGAACGTTTGTTAACTACTTCCTTCATATAGCACCATGCACTTTACACATAGATATTTAATATAATATTTAGAAAATACTAATGAAACTGGATTTACCCACTGTGAGGGTAAAATTGGCAGTAATAATATGTTTGAACCTACTCATGATCTTGGCAATCAGTACCTTTCTAACTTGTAACTGTGAAAGGAAAACACCCCACTTTGTTCAGGTTAGATTTTAGGACTGTCAACACTATCAGGTATCAAAATTATTTTCCAGGTACAGACAGTTCAAAAATAATGGAGACACAGTCCCAGCTGGCTTCAGGGATGTTTGTGGGTCCATCTTCCTTGCTCCACAAAAGTGATATTAGAGATAATATCACTCAGGCACAATTCCCTGTGGGTATCTGGAGCTAGCAAAACCATTAATAAAAAAAAAAAATAATAATCTAATTGTAGAAAACAGCTACATGCTTAATTTGGAGAAACATGAATCTGTTTCTCTTACTGAGAGGACCATATCTTATCTTTCTCCCAGAGAAAACACCCACCCCTGTGTGACAACAAATATACTAGTATTTAGAAAGCTCCACTGAAATCTGGGCAACAGAATACAGAGTTATATTACTGAGATTTCTTGAACATATTCTATTTTCCTACATAACAGACTAAGATAACTGTCCCTGCCACGGGTCCCCTCATTTTTATATACTACCCTCTCAAAAATAACAACTTAATCATTCCTTCCCTTAAGAAAGTATTTAGGCAGTATATAGTGCAAACAAAAAATCAGAATTTATAATGAACTCAAGGTGTGCTCGTCTCAAAAGCCACCACAGTTTCCTATTTTGATGATGCTGACCTTTGCAATGCTATATTCAATACTTTCTTCTAAAGATATTCTCTACATTGAACTTTCTTTAATATTAGCAGGTAAATATTTCTTGTCCTTTAACAGAATACTTTAGATCTTCATTTAATGAACTATAGTCAGTTTTTCTTGCTGGTTGTCTGTGAAACAACTGGCTGTTCCTAACTGGGTTTTATAGGAAAGAAAGTAAGAGAGAGAGGAAGAGAAAGGAAGTTCATGCAATGGGATAGCATAGCTAATGGGAACTTGACTTAGCAACTAGTATCTCAGATGATATCATAGTCAAAGCAAATTGCCCTTGAAGTTGATACTCTGTGATTGGAGTCCAAGTCCTCGTAAAAGATTCACAGAAGGCTTAATTGTCACAAAAGAAAGATTTGAAACTCTGTCTCACATCATGCTTGCCCTCTATATTTCTCAAGGCTAGACACAAACGATTCTGAAAATTTCATTCCCAAAGGGCATCATCAGTTTTGTGGAAGCCTGTAGGCTTCTGAAATGATTCAGCCCAAAGACTCCCACAAGAACATTCCCAAAAAAAAGTTATTCTCAACAAGAAAGTTAAAAAGTACTCTACTGTGCACTCAACTGCACCTCCATTAACTAATGCCAGTCCTACAGTGGCCTGTAGGAGCCATTTCAAACAGTAGGAGGGTGGAGCAGGGTTTCAGTAAAACACTGCATCAATGTCTTCACATGTATCCCATATCCAGACTTAAGAGCAAAGTAGACAGAAATTAGAAACCCTCATTAGAACACCTACCCTTGCCTCAACTAGTTTAGGAGATTAAAGTGATATAGTGCAAAAATAAATTAAGATTCCTTTTTTACCCTCCTATTTTCATGGATATTACATCACTTAATTAGGTTAATACAAAGAGTTTAATACACATACAGCCCATTAAGACTGGTATAACATCTATATACATTTTATATCTACCTATTGTATTCAAAAGTGAGAATGGTTGAGTTATTAACACAGTAAATCATAGCTTTATTAAATAAGCTAGACTATTTTTTGAATATATTAGAATTCCAGGATTCTGAAGAGTTTATAATTTCCAGTTCTTTATAATGTATTGCTGCGTGGAGTTCAGCAACGAACATCTGTAGGCTACAAAAGCTGATGCATTGCTGTTTCTTTTCCATGACAGTCAACAGAGGATTTTTGCTTCTAATGGTAGAGCTTAACTGTAAGACTTTACTGTAGGAGTTCATGATTTTTGGTTCTGAGGTTGAGCAAGGTGGTTTCTATCAGATGATTCAATAAAAGTTCATAGTTAGGAGCAGAAAGAATATAATATGTTAAATCTTAAGGATGTTCAAGGATATAGAACAGCTAGGTTATGAAAGATAATTCATTAAGGAATGAGGAAAAATATCCCACATCTTGTTTGGGTTTTGTTTTGTTTTGGTTTTATTATTTGTTGTAGTTGTTGTTGCTTTCTGTTTTGTTTTTGATTTGTATTTTTGTTGGGTTTTGCCTGGTTGTTGTTGTTTTTTTGTGTGGGTTTGTTTGTTTTCCCAAAACACCATATGAAAAGAATCACCACTACCAAAAGCAAAGATACTCCAGAACAAAGAGAACTTTTTGACTAACAGAGCCTGACAGCGGCAAATACATATACATCTTTATATTTACCATGAGCTGTGAGTGTTACCTCACTCTGGGGCTATACACAATTTTAGTATTAATAATCACAGACATATAATGATCAGAAGTAATTTGATACTCAGATTTTTTTTTAAGTTTTTTTTTTAAAGTAGCATGCTTCCTATAAATTTATCACTTTCCTTTGGAACATTTTAATATTGTCTCGTCAACACTTTCTGGAAGAGAACAATCCTGTCTATCAGAAATTTTATAAGTGATTACAATCCTCCTGAATACAACATGATTGTGTAAATGATGTACCTGTATTTATAATCATACCTTACAAATGACCTCTACTACCAGATTAGTCTGCAACCATTCTCCCAGCTGTAGCACACAGGAAACACTCTCACCATATTACTCCATTTGATGCAAAGAGCCTGGGAACAAAAGCCACCTATGGTATTTTCAAAAATTCTTCACATCTGCTGTTACTGATGATTACTAAAATCTTACAGTGTAACAGATTTATAGTTTTGACACACATAAGCTCATACAATATTAGGAGGTTGACATCATTCAATGTATACCAAAAGGTTACGCAAATGCCTAAATGTATGTGGAAAACATACTTGGTTTTAATGGAGAATTTTCAAGGAGAATGGCAGGATGTTAGGAACATTATTAATGTGGTAAGATGAATTCAGAAGTAAAACGCTGATGTCACTGTGATAAGAAGGACATCCTGAGTGAGCCTGGAGGAAAAAATGAACATGACTACCAAAATGAGCTGATATTATAGTATCAATTGTTGCAACAGTTTATTTGCTGAAGATTCACAATTGTCAATATATTAAAATTATTCACCTAATTCAGCAAATGTTCAAATTCACTAAGTTTTCTCAGAAAAAGGGAACATTTAAAAAATGTCTGTTTTCAAAAAATAAAAACCTAAAAAGTTATTTTAGATGAAAATTCTGGTAACTTTGTTTTTCAAATATGAAAAAAAAAAAAAAGAGAGGAAACTATTCCCTACTGCAGAAATTAATCAGATTTATTTTATACCAGGGCTAATCTATGAAACTAAATCAGTAATTATTCAGGAATTCTTTTATTACACTATTATTACTTTACCGAATAAAAAAAAAATAGGCAAGAAAATAGACTTGAATTCTATGCAACAAAGCCAGAAAGAACCGCTAAAATGATTCCAGACCATTTGAGGGACACTGGAAACAGGATGTCTTATATCATATATTGCAGCTGAATCAAACTTTTCATTTGATCCATAATTTTTCCAAATTGGGTTAGTATCAGAAAAACATTTGATGAAATGCATAAGAGCACTACAATATTACATCTCAGATACAGGACATTGTAAACCTGTCATTTTCTACACTGAAATCCACGAAAAATCTACTTGTTCCTTGCAACAAGTGACTGAAGTGAGAAAATAAAGCAGAGAAATTAATGCTAATTAACACAGTCTATAGTGCAGAATGATCATTAATCTCAGCTGACACTAGCTGGAAATTCACATGTTCACCAAAAGTGGAACAAGTCCCCAGGCACAGTAGAGAACCTACAGGCATTTCTGAAATTTTAACTTCAAGCATTTTAATTAGAAAGTAGTTTCTTAACCATAATATATAGAAACATAGTACCAAAATTACTTCCTTCTAAAAAATAAGCATATTTTAGTTCTTAGCATTCATTCTTGAAATTTAACTGCCTTAATTTCACTTTTTGACTTAATTTTGACTTTGTTTGAATACAAAAAAATCTTCCAAATGGCTTGCATCTGAACTGCATTTAGCTTCTCAGACTCATGTACTACAACTGCATTAACTAAGAGTAAGAAAGAATTTGGTTTTGTCTTTTCTGTAACCTGAATAGATGTACATGTAATAAAATACCATCAAATAATTGTAGCAAGAGATCAATTTATTTTTTACAGCTTCAAGTACAAATGCACTTACAGTCCATTACAGCACTAAAGATAAAAACAAAAGAAATCTATATATACATAACAACCAATATCACAAGTGTAAATTCAATCCATAAAACACATTTTTATCTTTGCATGGTATTTCATTTTCTATTGTAGTATTTTCACAGTGACTGCAGATCACTGGAAAAAAATGAACATCAACATATGGCCTCCAGGCTCCAAATTTTCCTAGATTAATAAATTGTCCTGTAGGTCTGCCAGAGTTCAGGAAGAAACATTAAGATACATATTTGTTACAAGTTCGTAGACAAGTAAAACTTATCAGTCACAGCCAAGATGTGCTGTTGGACAGCTCTGAAATTTAGGAAAGGGACATTCATCCTCTATAAAAATTACTGAAGAAACACCAGACCTGAGCCATCAAAAACTGTTTAAGATAAGGACTTGAACTGCAAATCGTACCTTATAAAAAGACTGAGCTGATAGGCACTGCTAAACACTTTATGAACCATCACTAGCAACAGCGTGGCCAGAAGACTGCTTTCAGAAAGCCTCAACTTTGAATTCCCTCAGTCCTGTAGTTTTAATGCCTAGCATCAGCTGTGATTATGACCCGCTTAAGGCATAATCCTCTTCCTCCATATACACACACTAGAATACCTGGCATGTGTCTCTAATCCTCTGATAAATAAAAATAAAAGCATCTGATATCACAGTTGTTTTCATATTAGACTGACAATTTGATGAAAAAAAAACCAAAAAACCATGAATGTTATTCTCTGAAATCTGCTCTAAAATGATAACCTTATAAATAGAATACTGGTGATACTATACTAAGGCTAAGAGATCCAAACATGCTATTCCTTTTCTTTTTCTAGCCTCTTAAATTTTAGGTGGATAGAGGTAGGATTATCCTATCTTAACTTTCATGTGATACAATTTCTCTTTATAAATAACATTTCATCTTCCCAGGAAAGACTTATTGAAGCATATTGTCTGATCCCATCTTCAGATCAATTTTGAAATTTTAAGATTGGGATTACCGTAGTAGCTGTCCTTTTAAAAGGGTTTCTGTTATGGCCGATTTTGCCCCAAAATAACTAAAATATATAAAACCATCTAAAAATATTTAACAAGATGCTGCTTAAGATTGAGTTAAAAATGTATCCATCTGGAAAATTCCAATTTCTAATGCTTAAAATATGTATTTAAGTGCATTAAACGGCTTGAAGGAAAAATGTACTATATTTTCATTAAATATACACTTTTATTAAATATACACTTCTATTTTGTTAGGAAAAAAAAAGCCTAATAAAAGATTTCAGAAGTTTTTCCAAGTGAGGTATTCTACAAAGTATTTAAGAAATATTGAGTTTGTCATAGAGCAGAGACTGTAATAGATACATAAATAATCAACCCAATTACAATCATAAATTGAAATAAAGAAAAGGGAAGAGATACACCAGTGTACCCTCTACTAAAGAGCACTTAGGTCCTAAGGAATAGTTTCTCCTCCTCTTCCTCCTCATCCTTGTGTCTAGGAGAGTGAGCATGCCTAAGGGAGCAGACCATGCTCTTAGCTTTCCTTGATCTATGTTCTGAGTGCCTGTGCACATATAAGATGATCACCAGAAACATGCTCCATTTTGGTATAACCAACAGGAATAACATTTTCTGCTCTATATTATCAAAGGCATTGGAAGCATTTGTGTATGAAACTCCCTGGCTTGCAGAGAGCAAAGAGGATTGNNCAAAGGCAGACTTATAAATATGGGAGAGCAAAAGAGGCCGTGAGTAATCTCTCAGGAACACAAAGCGTGTTTTGAAACCAGCATTTAGATTAAGGCTGTGGGAACTTTTGTGTAGTGGTACACAGCCAACACAACAGCTGCAGCCACCAATGTTTTCCTTCACATAACCTCAACATCATGATTATTAGCATGAGTTTAAAATACCTGTTTTCTGTGGAGCTGGTATAATTCTTTTTGGCCCTTTTACACATTTTTGCTGCAGCTTATGCCTTTATGGTATAGATTTTTTGTTGTTATTGTTGGGGGGGGGGTGTTTTTGTTTTGTTTTAAAATTTGTGACAGTTTTTTGGCCCATATCACTTGCACCTATCCTGCTATCTCATACTTAGTACAATCACACAGTCACTAGTGAGCTACAATTGTTTTCAGGACTCACGAACTAATGCATTGGTGTACCAATGTGACCCAAAAGAGCATCTAAGGATATATATATAAAAAAAAAAAATAGTATAAAGACCATTATGCACAACATAAAATTAACTCTTCCCAAGCACAAAATCTCAGAAATACATTAAGGACCATATTTTAAGACAGAATATTGACCTTTTGCACAATGCAGGTTAAACATGAGTTTACCTGAGTGACCTACATGAAAAGATCCCTGTGATATAACTTCTTATTGTAATAGCAGTTTGGGTTGACCAGGGGCCTTGCCCTTCTCCCAATCCAACAGGATTGACACACATTACATTCAAGGGAATATAAAGGTCGTGGTGATGTTTTAGTGTAGTGCAGCTGATACACATGTGTTAGATCAACTAAACTATGGGCACAAATAAGAAACTCCAGCAAGGCTGAAGTTTGACTTGACAAGCGCAGAACCAAAACCAGCTCCATAACAACTCTCTTGCATCAGAGAAGAGTAAAGGTTTTGGTATATTACTGGGTCTCTCAAGGAAAAGAATTCCTAAACACGTTAAGAAGTTGCATATAAAGTTTTCAATCTAAACATACTAGCATGATGCAAAAGGAAACCAATGCAGTAGGAGGACTATACAGTGTATTACTTAAAAAACTTCCCATATGCTCCTTCTAATCGTGCCAAACTAGTGCTCATAACTTAAATTATTCATTAGGAAAGAATAAAAGTTTAATCAATAAAACCAGGGTCAAGTCACCCATACTAGAGATTCAGAAAAAGAAGATGCCTTGAAACTCAGCTGTAAAATCTTATACGTTTTGAAGGAAACCTTAATAACTTCTCTTGTTCCTATATTCATTAATAATAATAAACCACAACCTCACCTGACCTTTGCCTTCACAGATTGAAAGACAGTTTATGAAAATCCTTAGCATTACTGGATTTCTTTACCACTACTTCAGCACTTAAGGTACCTTCAAGAATACTTACTGTTACAAAGACAGCTGTCCATCTTCCTCCAGAGCTAGTGTAAAACAGTGGTTATAAGACAAAAGCTTCAAAAGAGAGTAGGTATATATAAAGATGGTCACCTTTATTTACTTTTTGCCTTCTGCATTGATACTTAAATGACACAGCTCCAGATTGCAGTATGTATCGATACTACATCCTTTCATAATTGACAGGGCCATAGGCAAGTGTTAAGTTATTCTACGTTGCTGTAATTGTAGTGCAGACCGATCACTCTCCAAGTCTGCAGGAAAAGCTGGCAGTTAAAGTCACTGCATACAGCAATCATAACAGTGCTGACAGGCTGCTGTCAGGCAGGCAGGGGCATTCTGGAGATAGATAACAGAAATGCCAAATCGAAGACAAATGCTCTTGCAATATGTAATAAATCATATTAGCTGTCCGATGCTTCTCCTTGGTGTATTGATCGTGATTAAAATAATTAGAATTATAATCATGATGCACTGAAACAGGAAACAAAGGTGCAAGCTATGCAACAAGATCATGAACTGTTTTTTTAGCAGTCAAGCCAGACCAAGTCCCAGCTTCTCCACCATTAACCAAGAACAGGCAGTAATACAATCTGCATCAGTTTATGGAAGTGTCAAACAGAAGCATGGAAATATAGTACTCTTCTGAGTAACGTACATAGATGCTATATTAAGATCTCCATTTGGGCTGCAGTTCCATGCAGCTACAGCAGCCATTTTGAGGTGAAGTGAATAAAGCAGATTCCACTTGCAGCCCTGCCATGGCACAGGTACACAGTCATGGTCTCCCTGTATCCCACAAGCAAGAATCCAGAGATGAGGATGACCTATAACCAGACACACATGCAGGGGAGGCACAGGGGAGTCCTCTGCATCAGGAGGAACCTGCAGGAAATTAGTGCCTTGCAACAGAGGTTTTGTTTCTGTGACTTGAGCATATATATACATATATATCTCCATTTCAAGCTAGACAGGATAAAAAAAGCACCAACTTTGAAGTTGGATATGCAGGAGATTGTCCTTTCTTACCTTAAAAAAAACCTATTAATTCATATTTTACTTTATTGAATGCACTTGCCAGTTTTGTGACTACAAATATCTGTCCACCACGACCTGAAGGATGTAACATTCTTCCATATCATGTCATGGACAGAACAATACAGCATAGTTATATTAAATCGCCTTGTATTGTTGGAAATCTAAACATAGGTATCATACTAAGAATACCATGATAAGTTTAAACAACCTTTTAGAACTCCTGAGGTAACTCCTAAGAACTGATAACACTTTTGAATTTCTAGCACTCAAATATCATCAGTCCCCTGACAAGAATATTTAGGATACACAAGTACAAGGTTGTCCCAATGGTCAGTTTGAACAGAACCAGAGGAATAACTTGCATCTGGAAGCAGGTGCCATGCAACAGCCATGAGAATTTCTGTATTTAACAGGGTTTCTATTTTACTCTGAACCAGTGACTCAATATTACATCTTCATCTTCTTTTCATGCCAGTTTTACACTGACTTAATGCTATTAGCACAACTCTTTAAATGGCTTATTTTGGATTCACATTAAAGTAGAAATCAGTCCTTACTGGGGCTATTTCCTAAACCATTGTTGATGATGTCACTGACATCTTAGAATAAATATTTTTTTATTTTATTTAACCTGACACTTCATTTATCTACTAAATGTAGAACATGAAAAACATCCAGATTTGCAAAAAACTTTTAGAAGACATATAATGAATTTTGTATGTGCTAAATGAGCGTGCAAGGGAATGGTAGTATCTATGTTAATCCATTCATCCAGTCATAGTTATGCGATTCTACAAAAACTTCATGTATGTTAATTTTCCAGCAATTGTAATTGCCTCTTTTTAAAGGTCACAGAATTTCATCTCCCATTTCTCTTATCTTAGTATCCTCACACCACCAATGAAGACAATGTGACTTTGGGATTTGATATGCTTGGCCAAAGTACTCATCTGCCTTCAGGAAGGAAGATTCTATCTGCCATCCATATTCAGACACCCTGAAAATATGCTGATTAGTTAAGTGATTAATGCTAACAGACATTTCTCTAGGTAGCTAAATTGGATCTAAGTGACTAAGTGAAGACATTTGTATTTGAACTGATTGGACCCAAGTCTATCTACAAAGTAATTGACAACAGAGTGGAAATGGCTGCAACTAAAGAAACTGGTCTGCAGCAAAATTAAGATAGTGGTAGCATGTCAAATAACTCGTCTTCTCATTATGTGCAGATAAAACTGAACCTTAAGGGTTTGATTATGGATCTTGAAACTGCATAACAGTAGGCAGGATAATGAGTAATCCTACCTGATGAGAGGCACAGAGAGAGCCTGACAACCCTGAAGAAAGAATCACCTCTATACTTTCTATCTGCTACTGATCTCAGCCTTCCTGCAATACAGCCTGTCAGGCTCATGGTTCCACCCTCACCCTTGTCTCTCTCGCCCAGTCCTTGTAGAGCATCATGTTTATGCTCCCCATGCTGAAAGGATAGATGCCTTCATGTGTCAGGAGAATAAAGGAGTTTCCTATGTAAATATAATTTAGCCCTAAGAATAATAATACTGATGCTAATCTTTATGTTTGTGGTGGTTAGTGATAGTTCAACTGACATAAGGAAAACGTGTGGCAAGGGTAATGAAGCTGATTAACTCAGTGGAAAATGAGTCCATATGAGATAAACATGGTTGTATCTATATGGCAGTTTGCTCATTTAGTATCAAGATCATAAAATGAGTTATTCTTCATGTCCCTGCAGCACCCTAGAAATTCTCTCCATGATTTCATAATGGCATAGCTAGACATACAACACAAAAATCATTTCACTATGGATAACTTTGGATAACTTAAAATCATTTAATTAATTTAATTAAGGTAAAGACCTACACTTTGACTTTCATCACTTGTACAGGAAATAAAATGAAAAAGGGAAGAAATGAGAAAATTAAATTATATGTATATCTACTTATAATTGAAAAAGCATATTTTTTTGCTGGTACATGTTCCTTTTGCAATTGCAAACTTTCTATTTGGTAATAGATTCATAGGTGGAAAAGTTGAGGTCAGTGAAGCTATACTGGTTTTTACCTACCAAACTGGTCAAGATGATGACAAAGGCAGAACTACACAAATGGAAACGCAAAACCTGAACCTACAAGGTTTGAGGTTTTGGTTGGTCTGTTTCCTGACCCACCCTCCTAAACATATGAAAGGCCACTATTCAATTAATTGATTTCAGTGAACAAATCCAGTTTTCAAAATACAATAAAAAAATAAACCTTCACGAGTCCAAAAATCGTCCAATCAATTTTGGAAATAGATTAACCAGAATACAGAAGATATTTGTCTTATTATAATGAACATTAATTTTGCTTTTCCTCAAGTCACAAAATCTGAGAAATTTGCTACCTTCTTTCCTTCCCTCTCTTTTCTTCATATGGGCATAACCTTTTCTGACAGTTAATGGTGTTCTAGTTTGAGTGAGAACAGAGCTAATTCTGTTCAGGGATTTTACTTTTCAGCTCAGTTCTTCTAACTCACTGCCCTGTCTGCAGTCAGCAGCCTGTTTATATAGCCTGTCTGCTGCTAGCCGAGATAACACCCCATGTTTAGAGTTAGTACCAAGGATTGGAANATAGGACCCGGTGCCTGCTCTGGGAGGAATAATTACTTCCAGGATGTAATTACCATCAGGGGGGTTGGGTTCAATACTGGTTTTGTATATATTTATATATATTCCATTGTTGTTATTATTATTTTCATTAAAGCTGTTCTAGTTTCCTTTTCTCAGGGCTAAGTCTCTCTCCCTTATTCACTTTCTCTTCCCCTTTGGGGAAGGAGGGGGGTTAACAGACAGCATCTGTTATTGGTCTAAGGGGCCGCCCTGACCCTAAACCATGACAAATGGGAATGACAACATTATGTGTTTCTAATAAAAGAAAGACCCTTTTTCAGATTGTACACCAGCTGCTGAGTAATTCTAAAAAGTTTCATTTGAGAACGAATGTGATTTCTTGAATGCATTCTGTATCATTTTTTGAATAAGAGTCATTTTAACATCACAAAACAGCACTTTCAGAGTGACTAGAAAGATCTCTACAAACTCTCAAGCTTCTCTGATTATCTATTTAATTGGACCAGAACTCCTCTTATGGTGAGGAGAACACCATCACCTTGGAAAAATTTCTGTCAGTGATTTTGTATGAAGACTGAAACACTGTAATATTATTATAGAGAAAAAAAAACATATTATGCAAAAAAAACCCAAACAAAATGTGCCCCTAAGGATGCTTTAAAAGCATGAGTGCTGTACAAGTTAACTGGCTTTAAATAAAAGGTCTTTGCAGGTGGCTTATTTGGGAGTGCAGAAGCCAACACGTCAGGTGTCAGAAATCAACTGCAAATCAATACATATGTACACCCAAAATACTGTTTTAATTTCTCACTTCCTTATGACCTTTATTTCTATTTGATGAATTGCAAACCTAGTGTTTAATTTTCTGTTTCATTTTTTGGAGTGTGTTAAACACTGATATTATAAGGCAAAGTGTGAATGGATTTCCTCAGCACAATCAATTATTTTACTTCACTCTTTTGTTCTCTTTTAATCCTTCCTTTAGCATATCTTTCCTCAATCTTAAATATTCTATTAATACAAAATTTCAAAGAAGGCAATGATGTTGCATATGACACCAAGTTAGAAGGTTGTGTTGATCTGTGTGAGGATTGGGAGGATCTCCAGAGAGACTTAGATAGACTGGATCGCTGGGCCAGTGTTCATGGGATGAGTTTCAACAAGGTCAAGTGACAGGTCCTGCACTTGGGCCACAACAACCCCATGGAAGGCTACAGGCTTGGGGAAGTGTGGCTGGAGAGCCATCTCATGGAGAGGGACCTGTGAGTTCCAATTGATGAGCGAATGAATATGAGCCAGCAGTGTGCCCAGGTGGCAAAGAAGGCCAATGACATCCTGGCCTGTATTAGAAATGGTGTGACCAGCATAAGTAGGGAGGTGATTGTCCCCCTGTACTCAGCACTGGTGAGGCCTCACCTTGACTACTGTGTCCAGTTCTGGGCACCTCAGTACAAAAAGGATATCAAGGTGCTGGAGCAGGTGCAGAGCAGGGCAACGAAGCTGGCCAAGGGACTGGAGAATAAATCATATGAGGACCGTTTGAAGGAGCTTAGGTCTGTTTAGTTTGAGGAAGAGGAGGCTGAGGGGAGACCTCATCACTCTCAACAACTACCTGAAAGGACAGTGTGGAGAGGTTGATGCTGGTCTCTTCTCTAGGGTAATTAGTAATAGAACCAGAGGGAATGGCTTCAAGATTAAACAAGGTCAGTTTAGACTGAACACTAGGAAAAAAATCTTCACAGAAAGAGTGGTGGGATATTGGAATAGGCTGCCCAGGGAGGTGGTTGAGTCGACGTCCCTAGATGTGTTTAAGAATAGCTTAGATCTAGTGCTGGGGGATATGGTCTAGGGGTGAACTAGGGTGAAAGGTTGGACACAATGATCCCGTGGGTCTTTTCCAACTTAGATGATTCTATGATTCTATATTACCCTCACAATTTCTTTCTTTTTTTCTTTTATCATTTAGAAAAGAGTTGTGTTAAAAATAAGCAACTAGCTGCACTAGCTGGTAACGTCCTTGCTCTAAAATCGCTCTTCAGACTCAAGAGTCTTGATTGACAGGTACATATTCCAAATAAATGCAGGTACCCTCAATTTCAGAATTACCATGAACTGTATCAACTTCTTCAAAGACTGGAGATGAAAGAGTAAAAACAAGAATTAAAAAAGTAATGATAGAAACAGCAGCAAGAAAAAAGTGCCATGGATCCTAGTAGAACGTGTTTCAAAATAATGCAACTAAAATCTGTGACATTTGCATGAGCTCTCATCTCACATTCCAACTGCATACACAGCACCCAAATCAGATTTATTTAAGCATTAGAATTTTTGATTGAAAAATATGTAGCCACTGTGAGAAGACTGTCCTCACTGTAATTTATTACTGAATTATTATGTTGTGACAAATTAACAAAAGAATCCTGCCTTACACAGTAATTTTTTTCCCCTCCTCAATTCTGAGAGTTTCTGGTAGAGAAGCTGGATCAATAATTGGTCAGAGGATGGGCAAAAATATATCGCTACCTTGACTCAACTTCCCGTGTCTCTGCAAAAAACATGCACAGTGGGAAAGTCTTGGATGTGTACAACCACAACCACTGTATTTGGAAACTTTTTCTCTATATTTTTTCCTCCCGCTCCTTAGCATGCAGGCTACTGATGATTGCTAAATTATTTTGCAATGAAAAATGAAATACAAGAATATTTATCAACAGAATGTACAAGGATCCAGGCAAATGCTGGTGAAAATAAAATCTACATGGGAAAACACCCATTTTTGCCCATTAGTGGGCTAATTGCATGGTTGAGGCAGTAAACTGTACAGGGCTGTTTTCGATAAAATAGTAATGTATTTTCAGAAAAGTTAATTCACAGCTGAAATAAAATGCATCACAGAGAGGAGCTTAAAAATGCTCTTCACATATGCAGTATTTTTCTTTCAGCAGTGTAGACTTTTACCTTTTTATTTTAAAAACATTTTAATAACTTTTCAGTTATTAAATTGTAAAAATATGGTAGTTTGCACGTAGAGGATGGGTGCACATAGCTTGCACGTAGAGGATGGGTGAGGTGGGTCTTGTTCTTCAGCCAATCTTCAGCAAAACTTCATAATAATGATAGATTACAAGTATAGTTATAGAAGTAATTTTGCACCAACAACTATAAATATGCATTATTTATGACATTTAGGTGTCATACACTTTATGAGTAAATGACATAAATTACATTCAAAATAGCTAAACTCATGTTTCTAAAGAAGTGACACTGCCTGGCAGGAACACCTCAACTGAAAAAAATCAGCTTGCTCTGTACAACATGGAAATCAGATAAAATGGAAGAATACTTGGTGTTAATTAAACTTATTCAACTAAAAGGACTAAATATTTATATCCAAATATTCATTATGGTACACATATGAGATCAGCTTCAAAGACAAAGCATTTCAGAATGACTTAGATCTGTAGATTCCCACACTGTCAATTATATTGACATCTATCAATTTTTTAAAAAAATAAGAGAGCAGAGAGAGACATAAGACCTAGTTTGGCCCCTGACTGGGATTTTCAAAGCCAGGTGACAAAGTTTAATTAATATTCCTTAGTAGTAGAATATCCAGCTGCTCTTTGTGCCTTGAAATGTGAGCAGGAAAACCAGAAAGTTACTTTTACCAAGAGCATAGATGTTTATTTTAGTAAATACGTGTCTGAAGATAATCCTTGAAGATTAAAATTAGTTTGAAAATTCATAAACACAGGCTAGCAAATTAGTGTGCCTTTTGCAGACTAATTTACATCTTCAGAGCATAAGTAACACTATTAAAAAAAAAAAGAATATATGAAAAACCATGGTAGAACCAGTCTGGTACTTTTGTTTACTTTCTTTTCAGTGGTTTCAGTTGTTTTTTATGAAGAACCGTTTCCTTCTATCAGTAGGTCTGGAATCTACTATGTGTTGTGGCTACAGTGTAACAACCCTGCCTCTCACCCCCTGAAAGATGGTAGAGTGAGAAAAAAATAGATTAGTAGCACTAGTTTGCAGCATTACACTGATTATCTGACTACAATAAAAATAAACCATTATTTTTTCCAGGTATCTCAAAAATATATCATTCTGCAATTTTTGAGAGTGAAGAGAAATGTTATGTTGCTGCAAATGAAGAGATCTGACATTTTCACTCAGCCATGGAAATGTTATGTGAACAATCAGAAACATACGTTCTGAAAAAAAAGTGAGACATTATGAATACTCTGTATGTGGCAATACATCCATAAATCATATATCATAACATTAGTTACTATGGTAACTATTTGGCCTTGAGATCACTGTGGTTTTTTTT
>VWZY01008424.1:169222-240004 GCA_013399075.1 Chloroceryle aenea
AAGATTTTTTTTTTTTTTGCATTATCAGGTAACCCTAATTCCAACCTGACTACTATTTTAGGTTTTATTCCCTTCTCATGAATGACACTGAGATAAAGCACTTTTGACTTAGCATGCTTTTCTTAGGTCACTTGCTCCACAGTGTATTAACAAACAGGTTACATTTAGAGGGGAAAAAAAAAAAAAAAGAAAAAAAGACAGCTGAATTTAGAAATCATTAAGACAGATTCTTTACCTGGAATATGCTAAAACTTGGCAAGTGTTGTTGAATAAAACTTTTCTTTAGGAACAGGTCTTGCATCCATCCAGAGTATATTCTGTAATATTCTGTAAAGACATTACATATTTTCAAGTATGAAATGCAAGATGGTTCCTAATGTACTCAATGAAGAAGCAGTAATAACAGAGCTCCAACATTAATTTGTAATTGTGCAAAATATATATAACATTTAATCTATTGCCCTAGCTAAAGAAAAAAAGCAAAAAAAATGCTAATTCACTTTCAGCTTAAGGAAAGAAAAGGCAGTAGCAAAATGTTAAAGTAGATAAATAACTTAAATTTTCTCATTATGCAATTATGGGTTTGTATTGTTCCAAATAATTGAAATTTATTTTTAAATATCAGCCATAGGAAGGAAAGGAATCCACGATAATGACTTTTAAGAATCATTACTATTCAAAAATTTTATTTTCAAGGTAATATTCAACTGTTTGAAAACTTCTCTTAGAACAGTAATTCAGTGAAATTGTTACACAGTGCCGCAAAAGCTAGACATTTCTAAAGCTACATGTGGAGGGCCAAAGTAACAGAGATATGAGAAAATAATATTCTGAGGAAACCAATAAAGAAATTGTTCACAGTTAACAAACAGTACCTGTTCTACACTTGAATGCATTTGCATATAGCAGGTATACACATAAAATGAGACTGAAGACAAGCAAACAACCCGTGTTACTCAGCAAATATTTTCTCATCTTACTCTAGGGTAGTTTTATAAAAACAATGTGTTCAAACATAGGAAAAAATCTTACATTGCAATTAACTTCTCTATTCTCCAGTGAATACCCTGAGTTTCACCTGCATCCTTTTAAGCTGACTAAACAAAAATATAAACGACTGAACAAAAAAGGTTGTTAAAGCAATGTGGTGGGTTTAGAGTTCCCATGTGGTTTTGGTCCTTGTAATCCACCTTATTGTAAAATAAAGCAAGTAGTTAAACAGAAACTGGTTTTGTACAAAGCCTACTGATGATTTTTAGAGTACCTTTTTTTCTAGCTGTCTTTCTCAGTCTTCTGCAATAGCCCAGGAACACACAGGCCTAGAAGCCATAATCATTTAAGTGCATTACAGACATATTTTTCAAGACAAAATTGACCAGGGCTCACATACACGAAAACAATAATTCATGACTCCACAATCCACAGCCTCAATGGTTTTAGGGCAAAAGTGGCGAAACAAACCACTCCATAACACAAGGTGCAAATTTGCCCACAGAAGGTTTAGCGTATTTCTGCACTGGACACTGCTCAGTAAAGCAGTTTGTGTTCTGCCTTGTACAGAATATAGAAAACTGTTGATATTTTAATTTATAATTGATATGCACAATATAGGGTGGTCACTGCTGAGATTTTTTTTGAGAATTATCAGAAGATGTGATGCCTCATTTGCTGGATAATAAATGTTCCATCATGGTAATAACTGCAGGGAAGGATATGTTTCTGAAACACTTTTCTAGCTGGAGAAATGGATTAAAGAGATTACCATTTCATCAAAGTGGCAGAAGAGTTGAGAGGAAAAATGGAAGGAAATTTTTGTATAATTTCTGTACAGTTGCTATTTGTCAAACCCCACTGGCATCAATCATACTATATCTTTTCTTCTGATGCAATCACATAAAAAAACTTGAAGTTTCTCTTTAATATGCATGTGTTAGAGTCAAAGAAGAAGAGATATAGTATGGGGAAACGTGGATGTTTCTTTGAATTTTACTATCATCTAGATAAGAAAGGTGCAGATGACACTAAAATTTTATTTTCAGTTTATAAGCAAGTAGTGTGTCTAACATTAGAGATTTCTTTATTAAATTTTCTATTGCACCTTTTAAAGCTAACAATCTACCATCATTTTCAGCAAGACACCCAATCCTGTATATAACTAAGAAATACATTGATTCTTAGGCATGAGATTAACATATAAAAAACTTGAGGAGTCTGACATTTTTGAGGAATAATGGTGATTAACATGCTTGGACTGCATTCAGTCAAGAACCATGTTAATGGATTTTGGATCGCATTCCTATCGACCCATGCAACCCTGTAGTTAAGTCATTAAAGAACAAGAAATACCCAATAAAAGAATATATTAAAAAAAAAAAAAAGTTGACGAATTAAAACAGGAAGGCATAAAAGATCACAAGGTTTTTTGATGTGTCTTTCCCTAGATTTTACTATATTCTGTTTCTTCTTTTCTCCCCTGCTCCCCACATTTCAGACAGAACACTTATTTTCTTTAGAAATTCATATCCAAAAAATACATTTAGTTGTAGGATGATTTCCATATGTTATTCAAATAAGTTTTGAGAGACATCCAGAAGCTTAAATTGGTGGAAATGGTGCCTACTGACAGTGGTGCCATGTCTATTAGAATGCAATGTTTATTCTTGGCATATAGCATAAGTATAGCAGAGAATATTAGTGTACCAGAGGGGAAAACTGAAAACAAAGAAAATAACATATAGAAAATCAAATAACTATTCACTAAAAGTTTTTAGAATGAACATATGTCACAGCTTACCTGAAAAAATCACAGCTCTTGTGCTTTTTGGATTAGCCATGCAGAAATTTTTATGCAGGCTGCTGAAAACTAGACATCAGAGAACAAAGACTGCAGTTCCTTTGAAATTTTCCTAATAATAAAAAGGATAAAAAAAAAAAACCCAAAAAAAACATAGACACAATTACTTATAAATAGCATTTAACAGCATTTTCTATGAGGCGTCATAGGTATTTAACTCCTTGCTAAAAGTCTAAAGTATGTTTGTATTTTCTTTAGTTATTTTCGTAATTTAAAAATACTACATAGCAATTAACATATGTAGATTATATCATAGTGACACTGCAGTGAATTCTGTGTTTCTTTTCAGATGTGTTTGTTATTGCACCTATAATCAAGCAGCTATTCTCCAACCCCCCCAAGGTATCTAAGTGTCTCTATAGATGATATTTAGATCTGTAATTTCTCCTTACAGAGGATGTTCCATATTCTGCAACTGTAGCTTTCCAATGGCCTCCATGACTTGAAACATAAACCTGGAAGAATATAATCCAACCCAACCACACTACAGTGAGCTGTCCCTGGGTAATGCTGTGGGAAGCTCACTTTCCCACATCCTCAGCAGAGTTCCAGTGAAGATGTCATGTACCATGCAATATTATCATGAGGTACATGTTTCAGATTAAGCACTATGCCTGATACATAAACAAAATGTATTCCCATCCTTCATCCATGCATCATCTTCAATGACAGACCTGCAGCAGTTAGAAAACAGGGCTACCCTGGAATGTGATATGGTTTTGCCTGCTGATAGTTTAATTGGTTAAATTAATATTTAACTAAAGTTAGATGGCTAACAACAAAATTCATACCACTGTACCTGATCCATCCCCATCATTACTTGAGGATGCCAGAGATTAAATACTGCAAGCTTTCAGAAGTTCATATTACTTAAGTTCTTCATTAATTAATTAATATTAGTTAAATTATTTAATTAAAATTACTTAATATTACTTCATATTATATAAGTATATGATTTCTCACAATACATTCAGTTTGAGTGAACTCCTAAGACGGCATTAATTCTTTCATGTTACACAGAAGCCTATTTTTTTTCAGTGATAACATCATAGTAATTTGATAGTATGGTTAACTGTATTATAAAATGTGCTTATATTTTTCAGTATTTCACTTCCCTTTAAAAATAAACCCCCAAATGGGAAATTGCATTGTGTTACATTCTCGGGAGACAGGAATGGAAAAGGTGAAGCCTTTGTGCAGATGTTGCTGTGCAATCAGTTGCAACGTATCTCTGTTCTACACTCTATCCTAGGAGCAATGCACCTTGATTTTTCCAGGATTCCAGTTTCATTGCCTGTCGGGGAGTGGCTGCACGAACAAGGAGGTCACAAACACATCAGCATGGGGTGAACAAGCCAGACCAAAGGCCTGTGCTCAGGCACTGTGTACGTGTGCACGAGAGGCCTGAGCCTGGGCCCCCAGGTAAGTGCAGGGGGACACGAGCAGGCATCCTTAGCCATCCTTGAAGGCAGAACGAAGAGGATCCTGGCAGCTTGCCGAACTTCAAAGGCAGAAGATAAGTAGCTGAATACAGGACACTGAGTGTGGGAAAAGCCTTAAGGATGAGCCTGCCGCGTGCCCACCAATCAGGATGCTGTTAGGTGCATGGACAGTCTGACTGACCAGTTGCTTTTAGGCAAAGCGTATATAAGCATGGCTAAAGAAAAAATAAAGTTGAACATGATTGCAACTCCTATTGGGTCAGGATCATTGTTCCCAGGCCTTTTCCTGACAACTGCCTACAGTTTTTTTTTTTTGTCAGATTGCCTTAAGTTTTTAAGCTTCAAAAACTCATAAACCGTAATCTGAAATCAGAAATATTAATTGACTATAACGTATCTTTCAAGATTTTAATGTTCTAGGAAGAAATTTTGAAATCTCCTTTTTACACAGCTGTACTAACAGCTACCAGTTTTTTCTGATATCATTAAAAGTGAAAACAGCTCTATGAAAATTAAAAGAACTATTAGAAAAAGGTAGGTGAAAAATCAAGTTGATTCATATAATTCTATGATCTCTGGACTCCCAGTTGTTAAAAAGTGCAAAAGACCAGCATAATTCCAAGACTGTTTTATCAGATCACTGTAGACAAGCTGTCAACAGCTTGGAGTGAGAGGAGTGAGGAGAACACCCTGGCACTCTTAACATATTCAAGTGTAGCTCCTGGCAATGAAATCCTCGGCAACCACAGTTATGGCTCAAGTTATTTTTCCAGGCAATAGAAAAAGTCCATTAGGAGAACAGTCATCCAAAAACTGCCAGGCCATCCCTTGGCTCCCTCCATTGTCGGTACAAGCTGCCTGCCTTGAGAATAGCACTGAACTATCAGAGTGCATTCAAACACTGATCTCATTTTCCAGCATGGTACCTATGAAATGTGATTGCAGTGCAGAAAAAAAAAAATATTTTTTTACTGTTGCTACATGTTATTAGTCTATCACTGGTCCACTGAGGCATGCAAACACTTTTGAATTCTTTGCCAAGACAACAAAATTGAAATAAGTGTAACACTGCCAACAGCCTTCATGCTATAAAAAGGAAAAAGAGCAAAGCTTGAAATTTTACAATGCATTCTCTGGAAAAAATACTGTATTTAGAGAGAGCAAGAGCACATACCCTGATGGTCATCAGCTGTCTGTTGGGAGAGCTCCTGTCAGCTCCATTTTCTTCCTCTTGGCAGAAAATGACACTGATTAGGGCCTCCTAGCTTCTCTGTCAGGAAGGGAGAGAGCTTCTAGCTTCTTAATGCAAAGTCACTGTTTTCCATGGAAAATGTTTCACATTTCCTGGGTGAAATTTCTTCAGTAGAATATTTGCAGGCAGTATGTTATTCAGCAGAGTTGCTCACTCCTTAAATGACTACCTTTAACATTTAATCACTCCTCAAGGACCCATGTAGACAACAGCAGTCTCAAAAAAAGACATGCAACAAAGAGATACATTCACACTTGTTAAATGAAAGTGTGTTTAATCAAGGCCTACAGATTTTGGAAAATATTTGCTTCTCCAAAATTGCTTCTCAGAAAATAATTTTAGTAGACATTTGTCAAAGGAATGTCACAACCCCCAAGGTCACAGTTACTCTGTCAGTGCAGACCTGGTGTAAGAGGTCCCATCCCCCATCAGTGACTAATGAACTATGCACGTGTCAAAACTCCAAAGGTATTAAATGATATGGTTAAAAACAATTATGGCAAAGACAACTTTATCTAAGAATCTGGGGACTTTTACTTAGATTGGATCTACTGCCAGCAAAGTAGTAGTATCATATGTAAACATACTCCCTTCTAAAATGCTGTAGGTCTGGTATTTTGCTTTCTGTCTGTGAACAGATTTCCAAGAGCTCATTGAATTTATATAGACCACCCTACTTTAACTGGAGACTTAAGCATGTGGTCTATGGGACCATTCACAAAGCCATGCAGAATGGCTTGTTGAGTTTGTATTTACCAACAGAAAAAAGTAAAATTTGAAGTAAAAAGTCCTTCAATCACTGCCTCTGTAATTAGCTAAAAATTCACCATATTTTTATGGTTAGCAACCACTCAGGATGGACGAGACAACATAATAAAAGGAAGGCAAATTTGCCCAACAGAATTATAAGGATCTCACCCTCTAACTGAAACTATGAATAGGATTAAAGGATTAGTTGAGGAAAGTAACAATGGTGACAAAATGTTTGAACCAGTTTTTTAACAGCATAATAAGGAAATGTGGGATAAACTGGCCAAAAATATCACATTTCTAACCCCAAGGTCCAAAATTCAGACCACTTCTGTCTGTCAGAAGAGAGACCTGAGGAGAACATCTCAGGAGAGATAGCTACGAATGTTCCAGTCTTGATTTTTACACAAAAATAAAATGCTAGAATGATCAGTTGAGACTGTTTTAATAATGCAGTGACTGATTGTAATATCTTGCTGCATACACAAAGAGCTAATAAAGGGTTAACCACCTGCTTCTCTCTTTTAGGGCATATCATGTCATGGACATAACACTATAAAAAAGTATCTACAAAGAACACCTTGACCTCATTACATGATCAAAAGCATAGACTTTTCAACAGAAGTCATAATGCATATTTTTTTTTTCTACAGTACAGCCAGGAAGGGACATGCAGGGCTGTGAAACTGAGTATTCACTGAATTATTTCCTATAGACTGAAGAAAACCTAAAGGAGATTGGTATTAGGGTAGATGGAAAAGAAGTCCACTAAAATAACTACAAGAACATCTGAAAATCACAAGAAAAAAAGCTGTTTTCTTCATGGAAAGGAAGACTACACTGATTTTTAACATTATATTTCTTTCTTTTCCTGAATATTTAAACATTGAGGAAAACACAATGAATTAACTATTTCTTCTCTTAGGCTTTCCTTTATGCATTAATAGCCAAATAATTCTGCCTGTAGTCCCACCCATCTGGATGGTTGCACAACATAATGTGACCCTAAAAATACAGTAATAAAAAGAGCAACCCCAACATACAATACTAAAAACAGCATTCTAGCAGAAAGCCAAACTTCTAAAAAAAAATTAATAATAAATAATATCATGGTTAATGCTTCACACAAATTAAGGCAATAAACTAGTAACATGTCTAGTTATTAAAGGTGCCCTTCTTGTGCCAGCTAATCACACTGTGAACCCAATGCCCTTTGATCCTGCCAGTGGTAGTTCAAAGCCTGTCAACATATTTTCCACCTGGCTGACGATGACAGAATTAAATCATGATCAACATGCTAAAAACAGACACACTTCCAATTTCACCTTCTGGAAGCCCAAATAGTACCTTGCTCTTCTGCAGGGAACTCTTCAGATCACAGGTGTCTTTTGTGTTCCTTTCCTGTTCCTTCTCTTTCTGCCCCAGTTTAATGACAAGGATACTTAAAGATAGTAATGTCACAGGACCTTTGCAGAAGTAAAGCTGAGGTTCTTGAAAGGTAACAGTGCATTTGGTCAGATTTCCTGGCCTTCATTTCACAATGAAGTTGGAAAGCTACAAATTTTATGGAAATAGCATCAAACGATACACCTACAAAGCTCTCGTTCAATTCTGCAAGGTTACCAGAGTTGAGAAGGTTTAACTAAGGAATTAAATATGCACATCTTGCATAGCATCTTAAGCTATTATAATAGTGATGAAAGACCCTTGAAGGAAGTATTATCTTTTTTTAAGCAGCTGGTCTAATTATCATTTCCCCAAATATTAATAAAAGATTTACAATGAAAACATATATAGTATACTCGAACAGTACATCAGACTAGCTCCCTGACAGAGGATTTATGTTACTACCTAGCTTTGTAATATATTAACACTTGCCATCTGAACATGACAAGCATGTGAAACCTGAACTAGGCAATATGAATGATCTTCCTTCTTAAAACAAAAAAAAAAAATCTATGAAGCCTAATTGCAAAGTGTAATAGGAAAAAATTTTGCTAGGCTGTAGCATGGATTTTTCTCAGAGTCAGCTGAATATTTCACTCAGTCAAACAAAGCACACATACAAAACATATGCCTCAGAAACCTATAGGCCAATGTGCATCAAAAATTAAGCATCTTTATTTCATGCTGAAGAATAGTGTCTCAATTTCTCCTTCACAATCACCTGAAGTTTCTAAAAGCTGTCTAGGACACTTGACAGACTCCGAACTCAGGTATTGGAACATTTCCAAAGAAAATCAGTGAAGCTGGTGGAGGGTCTAGAGAACAAGTCCTGTCTGAAGGAACTGCAGACGTTTAGCCTGGAGAAAAGGAGGCTCAGGGGAGACCTCCTCACTCTCTAAAATTCCCTCAAAGGACATTGCAGAGAGGTGGGATTTGGTCTCCTCTCCTAAGTAACAAGTGATAGCAGAAGAGGAAATGGCATTAAGTTGTGCTAGGAGAGGTTTAGGTTGGACATTAGGAGAAACCTCTTTACTGAAAACATTTTCAAGCACTGGAATGGGCTGCCCAGGGATGTGGTTGAGTCACCATCCCTGGAGATATGTAAAAGGTGTGTAGATGCAGTTTTTAGGGACATGGTTTAGTGGTAGACTAGGCCGTGCTGGGTTAATGGTTGGACTTGATGATGTTAAAGATCTTTTTCCAACCAAAATGATTCTATGGGAAATTGTTGTCTGATGTGACTTGTATGAGACTGACTGTCCTGATCTCTGCCCTCTTCTCATGTAATATCCTTCACTTTCAGAATTTCTTTTATAAGCAGAGACAAGAAAATTATACTTTTAAAATAAAAACATATTAATATAATTGTTAGATGATTAGAAGTTTTGGTCTGCCTTAATTGGCTTATTTGATATTTTCACGTATAAATATAAAAACGGAAAAAAAGATATGCTACTATTTCAACTCTAGATATTTGCAATTGGGATGTGCAAATGTTAGTCCATTGTGCACTGGAAAAGTTGTTGTACAAGGGAATTACTCAATATTACCATCAAACCCAGATATAGTTACTCAGAAAGTAAAGGTATTTATTCAGTCTTAAGACAGAGTGTAGAGTTTATAACTCCGTCTTCCTTTTGAAAATGGAGATAAGCATTGATTTCAGGAGTTTGTAACCATACAATTTGCCATCATGTAACATTTAACAGGTGTCTCTTGTCCCTCATTTTGAATGTGGTACACCTTGGAATTTGTCAGAGATGCAATGAGCTGTTAAATAGCACATTTTACGTAAGTATCCTTTATCAAGAAAACAGTATTCTGGAGGTTATCAGTTAGAGAAAAACATTCCCACCTGGTAAACAATAGCTTGTTCATTAATCGTATCACCTTTAACCAAACAGAATAACAATTTTATTAAGAGATATAGTCATTGCAAGATTTGCATACCCTTAACTCAATGAGTAGAATTCATCCCTGCAAAACTATTTCAAGATACACATTTATTACAGTTTTGTCCATCATTTCCTTAACTTTAAGAATATTGGAACATCACCACTAAACCAAAATAACTTCTAAAAAGGAAATACCTCTTTTTCACAGTTATTTGCATGGCACATGGGATTTTACATGCTCTCCTACTTATAACCATAAAAAGCAAACGTTTGTCCATTCATTGCATTTGGGAATTTTTCATGTTGACTTAAAAGTGGGAAAAAATGATCTGAGGATTCAGAATTTATCAGGTGATGTCTACTTTTGATGTGCAGCCACAAAGCCACAAGGAAGCATGAACAGAAGATATTTTGATCTATTGTGCACCACTCTTCTGTCAAATGTTGAGAATTTATTGCTCCCATTAGGCTCTAATGAGAGGTCTCATCAGTTTAATGGAGTTAGCCTGCAAAACATTTTTCAGATGTTGTTCACCTGAACAGCTGTTTCTGTTAGCATTTTAGTCTTCTCTGGAATGGGATGATTAATCCCATTCTGAGCATGTCTAAAGCTGTTATCTTCTTAGAAGCATTTCCTGTCCTCTGATTCGCTCAGCCCAGAAGTTTCAGTTCTTAAAGGTTTCAAAACAATTTTGTTGTTTCTGGCAAAAGACACTAAAACCAAATTCACATTTTCAGGGAATCTTTTATTTTTTTAATTAGATGAATCAGTAGAATACATTTTCTGATAACTACCTTCTTCATTTTTCCAAGTTCCCAGTACAAGTTAGCTAGAGATTTCTGAAACAAAAGCATGAGTCTGAGGAACATAGAAGGGCACATAAGCACTTTCTAAAAAGAAGACAGATGGGGACAAATTCATTCCAGTAACATGAGTGGCTCTAATTCCACTTCTTTGCCTATAAAAAAATGCCTCCAACTTTCGCATTGTCCTGGATTCAGCTGTGATCAGGCTAATTTTCAAAAGCAGCTGGGAGAGGCCACAGCTGGCATAAACAACAAACCAGCCAAGGGGATATTCAACACCATACTGACATTATGCCTGCTCTTTAAGGGGCTTCTGGTTCAGTGAGGGTCCTTATGTTTTCTGTAGCTAGAGCAGGGAAAGCCCATCCCAAATTCTGATAGAGCCTTGCAGTTTATATCACTTTATATATGATTTCATGAGTATTATCATTGTTACTGTTGTTTGTTCTCTATTTGTGGTGTTCTGTTAAACTGTCCTTATCTCAACCCACCTTTTTGCTCCTGATTTTCCTTCCGATCCCACAGCAGGGGAAATCAGTGGACAAGTGACTTTATGTCTGCCAACAGAGGTTGTCTTTATTTTTCCTCCTTACCACTTTTGCAGTAAAGGATCTAAAAGTGGAGATAGTGATTGGATCCAGCACAAAAAAAAAGGTCATCAGAAAGTTGTAACAAATAAAGCAAAAGTATAGTTAATATATATTCAACTCCTAAAACACTTTAGATTAAACTTATTTCTTTAATTTAAAATTTCCCATTTTTCAATGCTCTTTTTGAGTGTCTGCCTTGTAGAGTCTCAAAGGACAACTAACACCTTTACAGTTATTTTCAGGAATCCTTGTTTAATCTTTGGGATAGGAGGGTCTCAACTCTATCTGTATCAAAGTATATACTCTCTTTCAAAGAAATTTCAAGTTTTCAACATTTCAACATTTTCTTTAAGAGTCAAAAATTCATATATACAGAAAGCTCTCTGTTGAATCATTGAAACTTAGTAATAGAAGGTTTAAAGGACGGGGTGGAAAATGGATTCAGTTTTCTCTCTATCTATAGCGACGCAAGTCAAGAGAAACCCCTAATTTAAGTAACCCTCAGGTTTCATTCAGGTGTAACTAATAACAGTTTTCAATCAGCAAATCTATAAGAAAAATTGTGTCATATTCTATTGATCTATTTGATTACTCTTCTCTTCAGACTGTTCTATTCCATAACAAAGGCTAGGGAAGCCTCCACACCAACCAGTTTCCTATCTGTCTAATAGCTGTGTGTGTTTACAGCTATATAGCACATGCCTATTATCTAGAAAAAAAATAGTTTATAGAAAAGGTGCTTCAGCCAATGGCTACTGATGTCCTAAGGCTTTGTTTGCTTCTTTCTTTGGGATTCAGACTGCTGATAGTTACAGTGGACTTGACCTGAAGCAACTCTGTATTTATGTCCCTAAACCCATTTAGCTGACTCCACAGTTATTTATCAGTGAGAGAAAAACTTGTTACTGACATCATTCTGTTACTAGCATCATCTTAGCTCCATCCCTCCTTCACTAATCAGGCTCCTACTCTTAGGCTGATACCCTTCTGTAGAGAGTCTATATTCCCTGAGCTCACCTCACTCAGCAAGCATATGCAAATTCTTAATTGTATTGCTATTTCATGCCTTTCCTCTATCACATGCTTCAGTTTCAGAGAAGTGTTCATCAGCATCTCCAGTCCTCAGATCTTTCTGTTTCCATCAGGCAATCCCTGCTGGCACACAAACACCCCTTCCATCCTAAACTAATCATGCTCACTTACAGCTCCTGCATCTAGTCACCTTCACTACCTCTATCACTCCTTGGCACTTCTCCCTTATTTTCAGTTGCTGTCTTCCTTATTCTTGTCATGCTCCCTCTGATAGTCCATAAAAATTCCTTTGTTTGCTCCTTCCAGCTCCCTGAGGTTGGTGACTGTTTTGAAAGGATTTTACTGCAAGGAAGCCCTAATTATCTAATTTCTATTGTGATCGGAAGAAGGATGAGGCCTCCATCCTCTGAGCAGTAAAAATTTGTTTCTCAATAAGAATGCAGGTATCAGTGTCATAAAGACACAAATTTACCATTCCCTAATACACAGAATTTTACTTTCTCGTTAGGGAAAGATCTTAGTACTCAACAAAAAAAGAATATCATACTTTCAGTTTTCACTAGTGTCAGTTCAAGCTTAAAGTACAAATAGGAAGGAGCCTCAAAAAGCCATCTACTTTTTTTTTTTAAAGCACACAGACAAATCAGAAACTGTAAATTAAAGAAAATAAAGAGAACCATCTGTTTCCAGAGGAAAAAACAATATATATTTAATGCATAGCATAAAAGACATAATACCCTTCTTAATAGAAATATCATGAAAAAATTATCATATGTAAGGCATAGAGAGCAAATACATCAAAGCTTTTATTGTATTCAGAATATGAATACCATTAGTTGTACTGTAGGTACCTTAAAGAAAAGACATAAATGGGTAATAATTCTAAATATTAATCAGAGCTACATGTGTTAAGGACTACAGAAAATAAAAAGAACATACATTTTGGCTAGCTAAATGTTTTCTGATGAGAACAACAGAAAGAGCACAAAAAAATTAATTGCTTTGTAGTGCCAGCCAGAAATCAGTAGCCTTCTCAACCCTAAACAAAGCTCTACTCTGCATCTGTATGCAAGACCTTTGTTTCTTCCAGGTTGCGATGTTAGAATTTACATTTTCTTTGTATTAATAGTCATTTGAGATTAGGTGAGATTTTGGAAATTTCACTACTAGATGATTATGGAACACGATAGAACACCATCACAATATGCCATACAAAAACATATTTCAAGAAATGGTGAATTGGCTTGCCTGTGGTTTTTGAGGTGCTGGGCTACAAGATAACAAAAATACACAAAAATCACAGAATCCTAGGGGTTGGAAGGGACCTCGAAAGATCATCTAGTCCAACCCCCCCTGCTAGAGCAGGGCCACCTAGAGTACATNAACACAAAAAACACAAGCCAAAAAACCCCAAAGAGCTTTTTCAGCACTTTTCAAAAATTTTTTTACTTGGATAGAGCTATACTTTTTTATGTTGTGGGATATTTTTTAAGGGCTTGGCACATAAAATCCCATCCAGCTTCTTGTGACAGCACAGCATTCAATTATTCCTATTAATAGAACTTACAAAAAGATTTTCAGATTTCAAAATAGCTCAGATATTTGTTCATTACTAAAAGTTTCTCAAATTTCCGACCCTAATGAGAATTCAAATTCAAAGTGAAAAATTTATTTGTACTGTTTGAAAAGCAATGGGTGAGGGAAACTGCAAGTTAGACACATTTTCTGTTCCCTAGTTATTTACTAAAATTTAATTTTAGCTAGAAATTTCAGCCGAGATCTCATTATTTTCAGTGGGAAAAGTCACAACACTGTTCTCCTGAGTTTCAAGTGCATTCTTTTGAGATAGCTTCTAATTGATCTGCTGGTTCAAAATTATAATCCCATTCATTTTACTTTTTACTGAAAGCATATCTACACTTTTAGAATGGAATATGTAACTACACTTTACTTGACATTTGCAGGTAATAGATGAAACCACAAACACAGGATGAGTGCACAGCATAATAGCTAATAAAGTAATATTATAACATAGAGGAACACTTCTAATATTTTCAATTACAAATCATAAAAAAGTAATAATTTTAATTTCATTGCATTACAGTATAAATAAACTTTGCATCTTTCATTTTTAGTCATTTTCATACCTGAGTCCCCTCATTCAAAAAAATCAATTTTGATTGGTTACTTGGTTAATAAATAGGAAAGCCATTCTATGACATCCTCCTATGACATAAAATCAAATACAGATTTGTTAGATGCAAAGTAAGGCCTTAGATCCTAGAAAAATTTATATCAATTATTAAACTTGTAATTCTTCAAATTGAAGTTAGAAAATGTGAGTTAAATTTCATTTATGCCTCTAGTGAAGCCAGTGCCAGAATTTTACATTTTCTACAATGAAAGCAAGATCTGGAAATGAATAGATAAAAGCTTGTATTTTGTTTTTACGTCAAAGATAAGCAAAATTTCTGAAAAGAAAAGTGAAGTGGCTCTGATGGAAAATTTTGAAGCAGTGGAGAAAATTTCATCTGCCAAATGTTTTGGCTGGAAACATTACTTAAGTCTTTTCCAGTGTACTCCCTTTTTCAGTGTTCACCCATGCCTACTAAACTTTGGTATGGTATTTTCATCTAATATCCTTTATCACTGTTGACTTTAAGCAGTGTTTGCTACAGAAGAGGAAAACAGTGCTAGGCACTTTTCGTACTGCTTTGATTAGTTCACTAATCATTGTATTTGTTCTGACATTTCATGTCTACAACACAAGCAGGGATTAAGTCTGAAAAAGAATTTCAAAATCTTTGCTATATCTGACATTGGGTCTAGACAATGTTGGATATATTTTGCTCTTTTCTCGGATATCCTGCTGTAACCTCTGACTCCACATACCGACTGCTGAAGTTCATCTTTATTACAAATCACCTTCCTCCATCAGGTAAGGTGTCTCAGCAGAATCCATACCCTGATAACTTTCTATACATTCCAGACCCTCACCAAATCCCTCAGTGCACTGTGCATGGAAATGTAACCATAAAATATACTTTGACTGCCTAAGAGAAATTTCTGTTTGCCACCCTAAAACCCAACATAACAATAAAATTTACAAAACAGGATGCAGGTATTACTTAAAGTCATAAATGCTTCTGCCAGATTTTTTGCACAGAGGTGAATTTCATCTGCCTTTCATGTCCCCCCCTTCCTCATCCTTGATGTAGCTATAGCCTGTGCAGCCTACTTACATCTCTGCTTGTACCCAACCAGTCTATTCAAAAAGCTGCTGCTAAAATTATCCCTTTCATGCTGCTCAGACGCTGCCAGACACTCATATTCAAATCAAACTCTTCAGCCTCTCCTTCAAGTTCACAGTTCTTCTCTTAAATCCAAGGCCCAGAAAAATACAACACATACCTATAGCTTTGCTTTCAATTCAGTCTAATAATTTGAAAACTTCCCCTCTTCACATTATACTCTTCTGACTTTTATGTCTATTTTATTATCTGTACTGTCCCTTAAGTTTAGCAGTTTCTCTTGCTGTCTGGACAGAAAACTCATCAGCTTCCTAAGATTAGGTCCTTCAACAAAACTTATTTGAAAGGGTAGAGGTAGGTTGTGGAGAAGGGGAGTTTAACACCTCTGAGCCTACAACAAAATCTGTAGAACGAGTCACAATTGCGTTGTCTCAGACAGCTTGTCTAAAGACACTTCTTTTTATTTTAGGAGACTTTTACCTTCAGTCAGGATAACATCCACTTAGACAAACTGCAAGTCATCTTACTTAAAACAGAAAATAGAGAAAATCCAAGAAACTTCAGCCTAAGATGGTTCTAAATCTATTATCTTTATAACATACTGCAAATCTTTTGCAAAGCTGTTTAGTTGTAAAAAAAATTGGCTCTTTGTCTTGCATTGTGCATTCTTTGTTTTATTTTCATTTCTAACTGACTGAAAGAGCTCTTGACTCTGGTAATCCAAAGAGACCACTGATAGAAAGTAAAATAACAATGCCATTTTATGCCTAATTTTACACTGCTCTGATTTCATCTCCTATATCACTGAATTCAATTAGCTTGCATCTATTTCCATTTAATCTATTTAATCTCTCAGCACTCAGCTGAGGGTAGCACAAGGCTGAGTTGCAGTTACCCTGCAACTGCTGCTTGCTTACTCTTGCTTTTTATTGCTGAGTACAGCCTTTCCATTTCATACCCATCAACAGCCCAGACACCAAGTCAGAGAGGGAAAAAGAGAAAAACATCAGTTAAAAAAATCAGTTTTATGAAACTCCCCACCTGTTAGCGTTTGTTCTCACGCACAGACTAGTGTGTCACTGAGGTTCTCGCCGTGGCTTCCCATGGTTATCACAACAGCGCTGAGTCCACAGGTGGTACCCATCATGATTTTCACGCTGAAAACTCGAAGGATATCTGTTCTTTGACTATGCTTCACCTTAATTATCAGGTTAACGCTCTGCCGCTCTGTTGTGTTTGCTCTGCTTTGCTCCCTTTCCTGCAAACTGATTAAAAAAAATAAAGAGAAGAAAATAAAAAAGAAAAAGAGGGACAGAATGTGACTTTCACAACCTTAGTTTATCCAATAACATCTTATATCTAAAAGTATATTTTTATCTTTTAAATCTTTTCCAATTATTTTCTGTGCCCTACATTCAGCATTTCCCTAACAATGACATAAAAAGATTATCAGTTTCATGTTGATATCAGAGAGTCAGAGACCTCAGAGTTAAATCCAATATCTGAAATGATACTAAACCTCCATCTCATTTCCATCACCCTTATTTCTTCCTTTTACTCCTTAATTCCTCTGTTACAGTTGTTATTCAATGCCTAGAGTGAATAGTTAGCTCCAGATATAGAAAGACGTTTAATACTTAAGTAAAATTATGAGATATTACAAGGTTTTTACTGGAGAAAAAAAAAAGATAAAATCTTTAAAGATGTTATGTTGAATTCTTTAAAGTTTTAACAAATGTTTTATCTAAGGATCAAACATCTTTTGAAGAATGATCGGTAAAGCACAGAAGCTCTGCTGGCTTGAGTTTGTGGAATTTCTCTTTACTTAACATGTCCTTTTTTTTTTTTTCCTTATGTAGAAGGAAGGATTACAAACTCTCAAAACCACAGGCATAGGGACAATTTAATTCATTAAGTTACTACAGTAGGATTTGGTTTTCAGAAGTCTAGAAATCCTTGGGAATTGTTCCATAATTCTTAGCTTTATAGATCACAGGCAAGATGCAACAGACAGTTTGAAAGAGGTTGTTACACAGCAAAAAGTCCATATAAAAAAATATAACACCCCCAGAAATACAACTGTGTGCATGTACAATAGATTAAATAAACAAATATTCTCTCTATATGACAAAATGCTTATTTAATATTAATATATATTCTGTCTCTGTAGAAGAGCAGATTAGACCTCTTCAACTGGCATGATACATCTGCTGGCTCCCAGTATAGCAAGCTCTATTTCCCAAGGAGGTAGGGATCACACCTAAGTACAGACAAGGGCATCTTGGTTCACTTCACACCTTTGTGGTCCATTTCCTGGATGTGGTCTAAAACTTGGTCCAGAGTTATTCATCCTGAATGACAAAGCATACAATGCTGCTTCAAGCAGGCAGAAATAGTGCCATCAAGAAACTACCAGATACAGAATGGAAGATGACACAGGGGGAGCAGGACTGCTTTAGAAGGATTTTTTTTTGTATTTGCTTGGGTTTGTTTGTGTGGGGTTTTTGTTTGATTTTAGGGGTATTGCTTGTTTGGTTTTGGTTAGAGTTTTTTTTGAGGGGTTAGATTTTTTGTTGGTTTTGTTTAGCTTTTTAATAGCTCTATTTGTAGAATCAAAACAGAGCTCCCCTTTTTCAGATCAGTAATTCCTCCCCCAACACATTTAAAGAATTTATCTGATGTAAATAATCAGCTCAGTAACAAAAAGCATTGGTGGAAATTTCCACACATAAAATATACACCTTCCTTGAACATGTTTTCATAATACGTCTGTACGTATTTCACTGAAACCTGTAAGGCTGAGCTTAATAGCCCTTAGTCTTTCAGCTACATTTAGTGCTCTGACTAAGCAAGGCAGAAAGCCAGGTGCCCCCACTTTTCACAGGCCAGGGCACTGCTGAGAAGCAGTCTGACTAAAGACTAAAGATTTTTAAGACTAAAGCCAGTCTGACAGCCCAAGTTACCTGCCCAATGTAGTATATCCCCTGTGACTCAAGAGTCAAGAGTCATTGCATATATCATTTCCTCATCTTGCTACTCCTATTCATTCAGAGCTGATTTTTGACACGTTTTTATGTATGATTTCATTTGCACAGCATCTTATGAGAATTCTTGCCATTTAAAGAAAAGGTACTAATCATGTTTCTTTTGACAAGTCAGATTTTTATGATAATGAATAAAGTGAATAATTACTATACTGTTCCCTTTAGAAATAGCTAAAGGTAAGTTAGATGGTCAGAAGGGGAAGCAGCACTTGTTTTAAGGGTGTGATTCATTGAGAGAAGGAGGTAGCAGAAGGGCATCGTCTGCTGTAATCTTCAGAGAAATTATGGTGAAAGGACCATTAGCATAACAATATTTTCCATGTTCACTGACTACAAAAAATGGCAACAGAGAGACTATCTTACAGCATTGTGGTGACACAATAGAAGTATCAAGAAATAATTGGAAGGGCCAAATAAGGACATAATTTTTCTACTTCCTCCCTGGGAAAACACTACACCAAAGTAAGATATGAAACTATACTCATTATGTATAGAATCGCATGTCCTCAATCAAAATTAATTATAACTATTGTTCTGAAAAGTATATTTCACATTTAATTTTTACGCATGAAGAATTACACAAGTTGTTTTGGTTGCTTGAAGTCAATTACCATTATTTAAAAAGAGAAAAAAAGTTTCAATTTTTTGTTAATTACAAAATATGCAGTTCAGGAATAGCATCTCACTTACCTTTTCTACTTCATGATTCATGGTCTGAAAAATAATACATCCAGAGAGAAAGCACGGGATATTGTCCACACAGATTAGGGATCACAGACTAACATCTAAACACCAGCATCCAATGTGACCAGTTAGATGCTACTTCAGGTGTAGCCCTGTGTGGCTTTTTCCTTGCTCTAAGATGAAGTAGACAATTGCTAAAGACCAGATTTATTTTTCATGTTTTGCCAGATTGTATTTTTCCTAAATTCCTTAATCATTACCCTCCAAATGCCAATTAAAAGCTCTTAGTTTATGACGTTTCCATGCTGAATGGTTCAAAATGAGAGTCATAGCAGGTAAGAGATTTGCCTCCAGTAAGAAGTTTGAGAGTGCAGAGTTAGTCTCAGGACACTGCAGGGCAATGATGGAGGTTACTCCCCTTGAACCCCAGGGCTTGGCTGGTGAACATGCACAATCCCTGCTCCCTGCCCTGCAGAGCTCTGCCTGCTACATCAAAATCTGAAAGGGCAAGTTTCACTCTGATTTGTCAGTTTGAAGGAACCTGTTGCTCCCTTGTGCCATCTCATCAGGGCCTGGCCCTCTCTGCTGAAGGTCTTCTAGCATATATAGGGTCACACACAAGATCCATATTTTAACTTCTTTCACAAATCAGGCCAATAGTTTTCATCCCTCATTATCAGGAAACTTCCCAGTATCCATACTCATAACCATGGAGCAGTTAGCATGAGCAAGCTGCGATGGACATGATAATGTAATTTGTGTTTCAGCTGAAGAAAAAGCCTGTCTACTTCTGAACTTCCAGAAATGTGCTGCACTAATGAGGGAGGTGATATCAGAACATCAGCAGCAGGAACCTCGCAGGTTGCAGCAATTATATGTAGATGCCTTTCCAAGTAGAATATTGGAGCACAAGGAAGCAAGAGTGGCCCCAGCCTCCACAAGTCAATGTATTGTAAATTGGAAGATTCCTACTTCACTTGACCATTAGACTTTTTTTCCCTTCTTTACAACATATCTGCACTTTAATTTTTGTCATGTTAGGTGAAATGTGCTAATAGATCATTTCGATTTTTTATCAGAAGCCCTTCTTAGGTTGTTTATGACCTTCCTATAGTGAGTAGTTTAGGTAAAATTCAGTTAATATAGTTCATTGTCAATAATAAGGCTTAGAAAAAAAAATAATTCTTTGTCTGTTCTCCAGTGAACTTTGAATAGCACCAGCTCCCACTGTTTTGGAATAGGAAATATTCCACTGGGTGGGTATGTAAAAACCCTTCCCTTCTGCCTTGAATCCACCTGTTGCCACCTCCATAAAAGTGCATCCAACTGCAGTCACACTACGAGCTTCCAAAAGTGATCTGATTTCATAGAGCTACTACAACTCTACACTCCAGCAAAATGAGGCTCCTCCCACCTTTTTTCCTCTCAATGCAAGCATGGGCACCTGTGGCAGTGCCCTGTGCTCCTACAGCCACATTACCAATTTGCAGCATGGTAATAAGAGAAAGGGGAAGCTAACTGCCTGGAATAAGAGGATAAAGGTAATGGAGCAGAAACAGAATAGAAAATATGAGACATTTAAATGTTGTTGTAACTGCCTATTCCTAGCTTTTTTTGGCCTTGTGATTTTCTCGCCTAAGACTCGGACCTCTTCTAAGTTAACAGAGCTGCATAACCGCATAACCCTCTGCACGTTTCAGGGTGTTTGTGTTTCCTTCCCTCTGGGGAGCACTGTTCTCTTTCTGAGAAACACAAAGATAACCTTATGTCAGTGTGACAGAAACTTAGGAACTCAGCTGCATCTTAGCCAAATCCCCAGCTGAGATTAGAACTGAGTTTGAACCTCAAAGCAAGGGTAAATCTGAATTTGTATCCTCAGCTTATGCTGGAGCTCAATGCAGACAGCCAAAAATCAATGCACTAAAGCTAAGAGCTTCAGTATACTGAGTCCCCCAACCAGCTTGCTCCTGATTTTTTTCACCTCTTTTCTTTGGCTCTAAGCAGTACTTTTCAATCAGTAATATACTGGTGTCACAGGAGGCTGTATATCCTCACAAACAACCCTGAGGACCCTCATTAACCCAAAGAATTCATTTTGGATCTTGTCTATTATGCAAATAAGAGGTATAATTTGTTTTCTTTTTCTGTACAGCATTATTGATTTATGCAATTCCAGGTTAGTCTCAACAATACACTTTTTTTTTAATTAGAAAAGAAAAAAGAGGGGTTACAAGATTAAAAAGGGGAAATATGAAGCATAGTTTATAATAAATAAAAAAAGTGCAACTGCATGTAAAGTTGTGATATGGTAATTATATTGACCATACAACTTCTGTTCAATGCTAATCACTGAAGTAAATTGTATGGAATGAATGACAAAGTATTTATTTCCCCAGGATTGATTACATAGGCAAAATACACTTATTTTGATATCCCCAAAATGGATTGTTCACTGGGGATTTTATTCAGTGATAGAGTTTTTAAATACTACAAACCACATCCTAAAATCCATAGCAACAGGTCCTTCCAAACAGATTAGTTTTCAGCAGCCCACTCGTACATCTCGGACACAGCTGTGACCGTGTTGCCACAGCAGAGCAGGAGCAAGGTCTCCAGCCAGCCCCACCCAAGGTACACTGATGCTGGGTATGCCAGGGTGGCTCCAAAGCTCCACACATACCTCAGTACCTTCTTTACTTCTCAGTCCTTGCCCCATTTCCTTCAGATAACATGAATAATAAGCTGAGGAACCTACTAAAAACACAAATTAAAAACATCAGTTTTCCTTGCAGCTCATGGGAAAGCTTGCAGCAATCTAAGAGCAAAAATAAGCCAATGGAAATGCTGTTTCTGTAGCAATGGTAAACCTGTGGCACAGACACTGGCATTTCAACATGGTGCTTCATCAGCGGCACACACACACATACAAGAGTTGTTGACCTCTCCCTGCTGCTCTGTCCAAATACCAGAACATCCAGGTAAGGACAAGAGTGAGACCAGAAAATGTGAAAAAGTGGAAGAAGGAAGAATTCTTGAATATAAAACAGTTGGGGGGTATCACCAAGGAGAGGACAAGGTTGCATATTAGCAAGAAGCTTTTTCAGCCACTGAACACAAAAAATGCATGCTAGATTCCCTTTTGTTTTTTCTACCCTCACAAAAACAGTTCACAGAAGCATGCTTTGTATAAGCAATTATATAGATTTTACTCTGCATTCTCATCAACTTTTTACACTCTGGCTGTTAAGTAGAGTGCTCAGATCACAGTTACCACAAAGTTTCCTCAGAAACTAGATGGAAAAATAGGAAAAGTTAATGCCACCAACCAAAACAAACAAAACGTACTTTCATCTAAGAGCCATGAAATATTTTTTATATTTTGGGTAACTAATCGGAATGACTCTCCCTGAAAAGGCTGAAAGTAAGCAGAAATGACTGATGTTTTGACAAAGATGATATTTAGAAAATAAAATAATCTAATCTAATGATAAAAATGTTAGTAGTGTTTTAAAAATCTGGTAGAAAAGATCATATTTTAGTCTGAATTTCAAGCAACACCTGTCTGTCATCAAAGTGAAGACCTGTCTTTCCCCTCCTGCCCCAAGTAAAGTTTCTTGCCTCCTTCCCTTGCACCACCATTACAGATGCCACCAGGGTTGGCATTCAGGGTAGGCTGGAAGAGCAGGACTGAAGCCCACAGCTAAGGCTGCAACTTGTCTTCAGTGCTCGGAAGGGACTGTGGCAAGTCTGTGTTGGAGAGGCAGAGGAGGTCACCAGAGAGTGGAATGAGCAAGGGTACATCTATCCTATAGCAACAGGTGTGGTCTTTCTTTACCTCAGATTTGGAGGTACAGATGACCACAAAACGTGACTTGGGGTCCAGCTATAACCACGCAGCTAGCTCCGGTCGCACCCGCCTATTACACGCTTACACCAGTATGGTGGACGATAATGGCGTTTATTACAGGGAAACACCGCGTTATATAGCTTTGGTTTACAACATCACATCCGTCTGCTAGCGTCATAAATCAAATGCTACTGGCTACCTAACTGTCCCTGTCTTTCCGTACATCGCGAGATCTTCCGAGCGCCGGGCCTTAACTACAACAAACAGGTACCTTCCCATCCTCAAACCAAACCTCTGCCTGCCTTTCATCAGATTTCAACTGGAAACCATTAATGCTATTTCAGCCTTTCAAGAAAAACATCCAGCTCTCTTCAAGTCTCTGCAGATTTTCCATTTAGTTCATCAAATGGGAGCTCCAGTATGTACAGTGACTCCAGCGAGTCTGTTACAGGGTATTACACTGTCACTTTGGTGCATACTGTGTATTAATCCACCAGAAGTCATAAACTCCAGGTGTGTTCAAATCCAGTTTGTCAAAAAGCATCAAAGTAGACATATGAATGACAATTGTGGGCATAGAAGTTAGATGTTTGCATTCACTCCTCCAGATTTTGGTTATTTTAAAAATTAAAAACAAACAAACAAAGAAAACCCCAACCACCAAACAAAACAGAGTAAACCAACAAACAAAAAATCATACTCATCTGTAACCTTTATATCTCATCACACGCTTCAGTAGACATGGATGGCTTCCTTTTCAAGTACATTGATTCATGTGGTTACCGGGGTCACACACCTCACATTGAAATTGTCACACACTCACCAAGGGAGAAACAATTGTCATCGACAAGCCCCTGTTTCTGCTCAGAAAAATCTGGAAAATATGTGTTTATTGTTTGCTTTGCAATATTAAGTCAAACTTCCAGGTTTTTTAGTAACAGAGCAAGTTCAAAGGTGTCAAGTTTTCTAGTGATACAAATAATACCATTATAGGTTTTAATCCCTAGAATCAAGTCTTCCCCTTCCCAAACCCTGGGTTTGACCCTTCAGCAGCAAAAATGGAAACCTTAAATTTGTCAAGATAAAGCACTAACACTTTGCATAATTAAGCTTCTAAGAAAATAATATAGTTGTTTCTTGTAGGTAATTTATTCTGAACAATATTGTTTTATCATTGCAGCAAGTGTGTAGTTAATTTATTCATAACTTTATTTTACTTAATCATTGCAAGCGTTTGACACCTATAACTATATAGATATTATTATAGATAAGCAATGGAAAAGACCTCAGGGGTTCTAAAATATCCATCTTTGGAGATACCCAGAATTTGACTGCAAAATGAGCCAGGTGGCCTCCAGAGACTCTTCAAAATTAAATTTTGTGTTCTAAGAACTTTGGAGGCTTACAATTTAATAAAATAGTTGATATAAATATTTGTATTTGTCTGTAGTTTTAGACAATTATACTTCAAACAAAGCAAATCTGAATGATCAGCTACACTTAACTGGGAGCATCCCTCAGACAGAGGCTGGCTCAAGGAAGAAGCTTCCAGCTCAAGGAAGAACCTGCCAGCAAAAGGGCTCCTACCACCAACAGGAGTTTTGTTGAGGCATCCAGAGCTGCTCTTCAAAGTCTGCCTATTGCTTGCTCTCCCCTTGGAGTTTCAAGTTTAAACATATCTTCAAGAATAATTTTTCAACACAAGAAAACAAAAATATCATATTGCCCTTCAGTGCAGCTTTCAAAATTCATAGATCACTTTTTAACTCATTGGGGATCCAAAATGTTTTCCAAAGCATTTTCTTTATAACATCAGTGAGAGATCACTCAACCCACCAGTTTCACAGTTCCTTTTAGAAGGGGTTAACATGTTAAGCTATTCGATCAGTTAGCTTATAGGCATGGCAGCCCAGAAGGATGACATGCTGTTTACCCACCCATCTGGAAATTATTTGGACAAGTATAGATGCCCTACATGTGTGCCTCCATCCAAGCTGGGCACAGAGACGTATGTATTGCTTAGTCTGATCTCTAACAGTGGTCTCAGAAAACACCAGCCAGAGAGCAGGAAATGCATGAAGCAGTTCCCTTTGGCAGCATCCCCAGAAATATTTTACTGACGTTTCATGCACTAAGATGCTGGCAGGTTTATGAACTGCAGAAACTGAAGAACACACCATTATGATACAGCATGATAGCAAAGAGATGGACTAATAGGCTTCTAAGTACCACCTGATTACTTTGGCTATCAGACTTATCTTCACCTATGACAAGTTCTAAGAATGAAAATGTCAGCTTCTCAAAATGTGCATATCAAACTAAATAATAATAAAAAAATTAAATTACTGAAACTCAGCCTTTCCTATAATGATGAAAGGGATGAAGAAGACCGCTGTATATGGTTTGCATGACAAACCATAGGTAGTGGGGCTGCTTCTGTGAGAAGCTGCAGAAGTTTCCCCAGTGTCTGACAGAGCAAATGCCACCTAGCTTCAAGAAGTACCCGCTCCTGGCCAAAGCTGAGCCCAACAGCAGCAATGGTAGAGTCTCTGGGATAACATATTTAAGAAATGGGGGAAAGTTACTACTGAATAGAAACTGCAGCTATAGAGAGAAGTGAGAATATATGAAACAATTCTGCAGACACCAAGGTCAGTGAAGAGTGGGGAGGAGGTGCTCCAGGCACCAGAGCAGAGATTCCCCTGAAGCCCTTGGTGAAGATCATAGTGCAGCAGGCTGTCCCCTTGCAGGCCACAGAGGTTAACAGTGGACCAGAGATCCATCTGCAGCCCATGGATCCACTAGCCAGTGCCTGTGGTTGCACCCAAAGGAGGCTGTGACCCCACAGAGATCCCGTGTTGGAGCAGGCCATGGATATGTGGACCCATGGACAGAGGAGCCTAGATTTGCTGGCAGGACTTGTGACCCCACATGGACCCACACTGCAAAAGTCTGTTCCTGAAGGACTGAAGCCTGTCAAAGGGACCCACACTAGAGCAGCTCATGAGAAGGACTCATGTTGGAGAAGTTTGTGGAGAATTGTCTCCCCTCAGAGGGAACCCCACACTGCAGCAGAGGTCCTTCCGAGGAAGAAGGAGAGGTAGAGGCAGTGTATGATGAACTGACGGCAACCTCCATTCCCCATCCCCCTGCACCACTTGGGGGGGTAGAAAAAATTAGGAGTAAATTTAAGCCTGTGAAGAAGAGAAGGGGTGTGGGGAAGAGGTTTTTAAGATTTGGTTTTATTTCTCATTACCCTTATCTGATTACTAATAAATTAAACTAATGTCCCCCTGTTTTGCCTGTGACAGTAATTGTTGAGTGATCTCTCCCTGTTCTTATCTTGACACATGAGCCTTTCATTATATTTTCTCTCCCCTGTTCAGCTGAGTGGGGGGGGTGAAAGAGCAGTTTTGGTGGGCACCTGGCATCCAGACAGGGTCAGCTCACCACAACTGCTTAGCTCTTGAGCACTTCAATTATCAATGATGTCAGGAATATTGCTTACTGATGTTGGAGGTACACTGCTCTCTAACATGTAAATCTCCTGTCACAAGATTCTTACTAGGAAAAGCTATTCAATCACAGCTGTGATTGAATCTGCTTGTGTTTAAAGGCAGCAGCTTAAAGTTCAAAAATGGTTATAAGATATGTCAGACACAGCCAATGCATTAACCAGTCACATGCCTTACACTTGAGGGCTGTGAAATATTCAGTTTTACTGCAGGAAAAAGAGACTAGCAATAAAATCTTTTCATCTGCCTGTGCTTTCTGTCTGGGATTTAACCTTGCATATAGATACACAATATTATTCCCAACCAAGCTATCTGTTTTGCATCACAAAATGAACCATTCTCTATTTGAAGGGGCTGTCAGTTATCTGTGTTTTGTTAAGCATAAAGCAGTACTTGCTATTTCAAGTCCCAGACTGCTAACAGTCACTTCTTAGGAATCTGAATAAAGTGATTTGAATTATTTAGAATAGTGAGTAGATTGTATCCCTTTGTTCCATTTCTACAATTAAATCAAGATTTAAAAATGAGCTTTCAGTTAAGTAGATGCTAATGTTTGACTCTGATTGAGACTCCGGTAGATTCAACCCTTGCTTCTTTAGGGAATGAATTATGATACTCCAAAATAAGGGAGGTGAAAAATACGGTAACCTGAAAAGCATTTGGGGAACAAAGGATGAGATACCCCAGGCAGATGGGACATGTTTAAGCAGAATATAAAACTAAGTTGAAGAAGAGTTTTATTGGTACAGGCCTGCCAGAGAATACATTTCTTGGATTAAGTTGACTACAAATGCTAATAACTGCTGCTTACATAGCACAGAATTCATGTGCTTCCAGAAAGCAATTCAGTCAGCTGAGAGATATATTGTTGTTTTTTTTTAATCAGGTATTTACTCTTTTCATTCAGAATTTAAGAGACATAAGATATCCCTGTATTATTCTTCAGCATAATAATGTAATTCATGTTAAATTCCTCATTTCCCCACAATCAGTGTGGCTGATTCACAGCACTATGGGTGCTCTATGTGTGCTCCAAGTACAAGTAATCATTTATGAGGGTTTTTTCTCCAACTTTTGAATCTTATTCTTTAAAAGTGCAATATATTGGGTTTTTTCATCTAGTAAAACCAAGAAACTTTCCTAGAGACATCTGCACCATCATAAACATATGATAGAATTAGTAATTCAATATAAAGAAATTAAATAAAATGGAATAAGAGCTGTCCATACCTGCCCAGAGATGCATAGTCACAAAGACTTGAGAGAATATCATGGCACTATAAAATGAAACTTTAAAGTAGTTCTGAAATTCCCCATCATAAATTGAGATTCTGTTTAAAAGGAATGATACCATGAAAAAGAAAGCTGTGTACAACTTGTAGGTTGTAAAACTGTTAATATCTGAGACACATTTATCTCTAAAGCACTCTTTTTTCCATGAAAGCAAAAAGCAATTCTGCTTTATGTGTTACTGAATATGAGGAAAATGTTTAACGTAACTGTCTCAAAAGCTAAATACAGATTTCAAAAAACAAACATTACACCTGGAGTCAAATTTGATGGGCAGCTTTTCACTAACTCTTCTGATGAATTCAAAGAATTACACTGATGTCTCTCACGATTGCTGAAGTCACTTCTAATTAAGTAAGTTAACTGAGTTTTTTGACTACCTTTAGACAATTATATTATGACTTAAAAGCAATCTAACTCACCTAATTGTCTCTGGGCTACTGTGTGTGGTGTTTCAGCGACTTTCCATGGAAACACCGAACTATCCAAAAGTTGTCAGAAGACTATTTTTAGTCTGACTGTCAGATGTCAGTTTTCAAGATGACTCTTGAAAACACTCATTGGAGCTGGATATTAAAACAATTTTAAAAGAATCTCTAAAATCACAAAAAAAATGCTTTCTGAACTGTCAGTAACTATGTTCAGTAATAAAGATCATTTGGGTAGCAAATTAAGTTCCTCAGAGGATAACATTAGTAGCTATGGAATGAATTGCCAGAACAACCAAGGAGGCAAACCTGCTTTCTTATCAAAGCCACCTTCAGTTCAGGTTTAACACTTATCTAACAAAACAGTCTCATGATTTCTTGTAACATAATTTTCCTGAACACACGGGGACGGGGAGGGGTAAGGATAGTGTAAATAAATGTAGTACAGTAACACCCAGGTGGAATAAAACTATACCACCAGGGAATTGAGGAAGAAGCTGAGTGGCAATGAATATCATATTTCCCTAACTTACCCAATTACAGAGATAAAAATAAACTCCAGCAGTCCAGATGACTTCAGTGTGTCCTATGTTATTACTTTTTGTACACAGGTGTGACAGTTTGGAGACAATGCCCATGTCAACTTCTCAATTCCATTTGACTTGGAAAATAATCTTTGGTATGGATTGGAGTATTCATTCTCTAGCAGCAGCTTAACACTGAGGCATAGACCATGCCTGGAAAATGCTGACAGAGAAATCAGTGCTCACAGTTACTGAATGGCTTAACTCCAGAGAAAGAATAGATTTACTACTAGAAAACCCATTAGCTTTTCAGTGAGTTGCTTTATAGAAACTTGTCTAAGCAAGAGTCTGGAACTCCTGCTGCACATGCACAGATATAAAAACTGCAGTTTCTCTTGCTGTCAGCCCAAAGCCAACACTGGAGAGTTGGTTTTAAAGGTAATTCTTTTTAAGCCAAAGAATTCAGCTCAACACTGAGGACAAAAGCCTGGAAGGAGAATATACAGAGACACCAGACCCAGGAATCAGCTTTTGGAAAACCTGCAGCTCTCCTGAGAGCACAGAGAGCAAAGCCAGTGCTCAGCACAATTTGGGACATCACAACCAAGCAGGCACCTGGCCTCTAAGAGAGGCTTCCCAGACACAAGGAAACCTACAGTACCAGAAGCCATGTGCCAAGGCCAAGAGATAGACAGCAGATATGAAAGGCTGGGCTGACCATGCACAGCACATTTTGGAGAACCAGGACAGTGACTAGGAGCACGTGCTCAGATTCCAGATATACCCGCTAGTGTCCAGATAGCACCAGGGCTGCAGTTGTAAAAAACATCCTGATGGTTATATTTTTGGAAGAAGTGCCTGATGAGGTACTTGCACTTCTTTCAGTGAAGAAGTTCCCCAAAACCAATTTCCACTTGAGCTTTCACCATCTCTATACAAATATCTCATTTATGTACATCTGCCTTCATTTTCTTCATCATCCTCAATGGAAATGATGTTCTAAATGGTGTCTCACAAGGAACTAGGGTCTGCAAAAACAATTAGCTTTTGTGGTTTTGATTAGCCAAAGTAGGTGGTACTGTTTAGTATTTTAACACAACTTGTTTTCTCCTTTTTTTCAAGGTAGGTTCAAAATGATACATTTATGATTGTATGCTCTTAGTGTATTTCAAAACTCCCATTTGAAATGGTATGCAAATCAAGTTTCAGTGTCTGGAGTGCCCAGCCTAAGTATTCTATTTTAACAATTTCAGAAGTCGATGCTCTGTGCTTTACCACATATTAAGTAAATCTGTCTGTTATATATCCCTTATAAAAATTTAAGCTCATTCTCTTGAAAAGTACAAGTGCTAAGAAAAGAGGGGACACCTACAGGATAAAAAATGATTAGAGCTGTAAGGGTTCAGGCAATCCTTATTCTCTCTTGGCTTTTTCAATTATGCCAGGTTTGGGAGGGAGGGATTCAATTGTTCCTCCAGTGGTCCACTCTGTATAGAAGGCAGACACAGCAAGCCATTAATATTGAGAGGAAGAGATTTTATATCTACAACACCTACTCTGATGCACTTGGAAAAGAACTATTTTTGCTTAATAGTTAACCTCCTATGCAACTATGTATGGCTTACAAAAAAAAGTCCCAACCTTATTCTCAGTGATGTACAAATATGAAAAGGCTTGTCAAGTCCATGGCCAAGTCCTGGCTTGGATATTTATTATGAAAAGAACAGTAATAATTATAAAAATTACATATCTTATAACATTGTTTTCCCCTTACCCTAGTTTACGGGGTGCAGTTTCCCAGGCAACAGACTAGTCGAAAGAGTCTGTAGACTTCTGAAAATTTTTCACTGAAAATATAAGCCATTGTAAACTGAACTGACCTCTCCACATACTAAACAGATGGAAAAGTTCACAAACTGAACACAATTTACCAAGATCTAAGAGTTCAGCTGAACACTGGATATGGATTTCTCTTACAGATCACTCACACATGCACTATTTGACGTAAAATTTCTCTACATAAAATTGTCACATACAGCATGACTGAATACTCACTTTTAGGTTGTAAGTCATACATAAAAACTCACTTTTGTGAAGCCACTACTGCTTATTTAAAAATAATTATTTACAACAAAAAGGAAACCCAGGAAAAAAGAAACCAAAATATGAAATAGGTAAAATATCTTCTTTTATTATTTGTTCAGTTTGCTATCATAAAAATAAAGGTTTTTATCTTTAGTATTTTTTCCTCCAGCTCACTCTAAATATAAGCTAAGATCTGATACCTGGAGTCATATCTGCATTCACCATCACCATCCAACTGTAAAACCTTTAAGCCTAGCCTGAAAATATATTAAGATTCCTGGAGCTACAATCTGAGGAGAAACTTTGTGCATCTCAAGATAAGTCTGTATGGTTTCACTGGATGCAATTCAGAGAGCTATTTATTTCCTAAGAATTCTGATTGTGTGGTATGAACTGGAGCAATATCCACCTTTTTTTTTTTTTTCTGGCTATACAAGGATAACAGAAATCAAAACTTTCCCTTCTTACCACCTCCCCTCTAAGTCAGTCACACTGTGTATACTGAAGGATTCTTATTTAGAAGGAAAGTGTCATAGGGACATAGTTACTTTTTAAAAGTCTTTGCTATTAGCTAAGCTCAAAATCCCACGGGAGAGAAAGTTTTTAGGAAGGCACAAAGTCTAAGCTCTTTTTTAATTTTTTTTTTCATTTCCACGTGTGTGTATAAAACCAAGCCAGCAATTAAAGGAAACAGATTATTGTCCCTATTCCTTTTATATTAAGCAATGGATTTTCCCAGTGCAATAGACACCTAAAAACAATGGTTGCCAAGGAGTTAAAGGCACAAGAACAATTAACAGTTCAAACCAGAAGTATTAGCACAAAAAGTCAGAAGGAGTGTGAACTTCTGCTGTGCATCCTGAATTTCTACTGCTGCAGTTTCAGGTTTCCCACTTGTTTTTATTTTTCTCTTATTTCCAGGTTTTTACTGCTGGGTATTATAGAGAGATAATATGAAAAAATTTAATATATGATGACTCTACACTGTTTCTAGTCAGAGTATCTGTGTACATCATGTGCACCCATGTTTTCCATGAGCCATTTTAATTTCAGAAACATCTATTTGGCTTATTAGTAATTCATTTTATTTTAACTTTGGATTACAATATATATTCAACTTTATTGTCAAGAGGCATTTTACAAAAGAGAAAACAACAAATGAGTAATAATTTGTCAAAGAGCTCTCAGGTATGAGAATGTCCTCAAAGACTGTGAATTTGCCCAGGAGAACAAAGCAATATTGAAATGAAAGGGAATGGAATACTACCTACAGGTGCAATCGCATATAACATCTATTAACTTTCAAGAAAAATAGGAACTACTGACAGATATTCTCCTTGCAGAAAATGGCAGAAATGATGTGCAAAGGGCAAGGCTTTTGGGAATTAATACAGGAAGGGCAAGAGGCAACCCTGAAAGGTCACGGAGGTTAAAGAGCTAAGTAAGAAAAAAAATGAAGAAACAAACAGTTTATGCAGTCAGAAAACCTCAGTGTGACCACATTCTACTGATCTTGGAACTGCAGGAAATGGACCAGTGGGAAATGAAGCAAATCCACGATACGAGCAGCTTGATTACCAAGTACATAAAAGCTCTCGGTAGCCACAAAATTCAAAATTCAGCAATTACTTATCTTTCCTTCCTTCTAGTTGTTGTCATCTCACAATAAGCATTTTTTGTGGATCCTCCAAGGAGGAGGTTATCATCCTCATTAATTATGATGGGCTCTCTTTTAAACCCTATTCAAATCAGTGTTACCTTCTTCAGGGTGTGAGATCACACTAACAGTGGCAATCTCAATGTTACACTGAGTTGTTAATGCACCATCCCCATTTCAACATGTTCACATCCTGTGAACAAACACTAACAGCAAATGCTGTCGTGATTGCTCAACACTCTCAGAGCAACTTCATGGACACCAATGTCCTGAGAATTTGGCAGGCAGGGAGGCAATCTGGTGTTTATACTACATGGCACATGTATGAAACACTTCTACACTGGTGAAGAAGCTAGCAAAGAAGGTCCCAGCTGTTACATAAACAAGTATCAGCTGTCATACTCATCAAAATCTGCATGTGTCTGTACCTCCTTGGATGAATGTACCAATGCACCTTCCCCAAGCACCCACAAACTCCAGCAGCTTGACTGAGACGCTCATTACTGTCTTCGGATTTTCTCCCCTCATTTTGTTAAGCAGCTGAGCATTCTTCTGCGGGGAAATAATATGAACTAGGCAGAGGAGCTATAGAAAATTTTCATGATTTCAAGACATATGTGAAGATACAACAGCCAGGGATAACCCTGACCTCACTGCTTCAGCACTGCAGCCTCTCACCCCCATAAACTTTCTGCTTCCCATCCACTCAGCACAGACCACATGGTGTCAGTCTGCTTTCAGTACATCCTGCATTCCACCAGTGTAGTGATGTAATCAGATATGCAATGCTGGGTTAAGGGTTGGACTTGATGGTCTTAAAGGTCTCTTCCAACTAAAATGGTTCTGTGAATCTATGACTGTTAACATTTGTGAGGAATAAAGGGTCTATACATAAATCTGGAAGAGTTATTTTTGTTACTGCTCCATGTTTCTCTTCATTTATTTATTTTTATTTAAGAGACAAAAATTTTACCAAGTCTTCTGGAAATTCTCCAAAGAGTTGTATGTTAGTGGTTATATGTTAGTATTTGCAATTTCTATTTTGGCTTCTAATAAAAATAATAGAGCTATTAGGGACCCAAATTCCTCTCCTAAGTGTCAAAATTTCATATTTACTGGGCAAGTACACAGAAGATTTCTGATGAAAACCAGAATATTCCTCAAAATACCAAGAATTATTTTTCACGTTAGTCAGTATCCCTCTGTATTCGTGTGAGATATGAACAACCTACCTGATCTCTCCAACTCTTCAGTCAAATTTCTATTTCATTGTCCAATATTAAGCAAAACTATTACAATAGGATAACTGCGTCAGAGCCAGTGTTGAAGCAAGATGTATAAAGATCACCTGGGACACAGAAGACCAACAGAGTAGACAACAGAACTTGGCTCATCCACGTTCTAAGATAAGAAGCCTCAGTAAGTTAGCTGAGGTGCAAAAGGAAAGCGCACTGTTAACTCCAAACCAGCAAACAAGACACTCTCACTATAGGAACGTGAAATTTAAAATCCCACATCTTTCCTAATAAGCGCACTCCTGGTAAATAATCCAGATTAATTTTCTCCATTTTTATGAAGAGAAGGAAAAAAGGTTCACATTAAATTTCACATCAAATTAGAAAATAAATAATTTTTAGACCCTGAAGATTTTTAAGAAGAAAACTGTTATCACCCATTTAAATTAATCAGCATTCTTAAAGATAAATCCTGATAAAGAAATAAAAATTACCAACTTTGCTAAGGCCACTTAGCTTTCTTTGCATTAACAACTACCCTGGAATACAGGGCAATCTTAATTTTGTATTTGCAGTTCATTTACTCTCAATTGGTTAAACTGTTCATACTACCATTTCAATACATTTCACTGATGATTCAAATTGCTCTTTTCAGCTGGTATATTGTAAGGTAACTTGAAGGATGCCTTCACTCTTCTTCCCCAAGACTCCTTTTACCCTCCCAACACACTCTCCACTCCCCTGGCTCGCTGGTCTTTGTGTCACTCTTCCAAACCACTCAGTATTGGGAGTTTGCAAAGTAAAAATAACAAGCTACAGTCTGCTAATAGGCTTGGCCGCCCAGCTCCTAACAACTGCTCCTGGTTCTCCTCGCGCCTGCTCTCCCTGCTGCTCCTGAGATCCAGTGAGTCATCGCTGGGAAACACAGCCTCTTCCTCTAATGCCAGCTGCTCTCAAAATCAACAACAATCTGCAAACTGGAAATAATACAGTCTCTCTTTCATAGGATGGAACAGTATTTTCTGGCCAGGCCCTCTGGGGTTTCAGCTCTCCTAGGCTTTGACTGTGTCATTCCCTCTCCCTCACCACTGAGCACAATTAAACCTCATTTTCAAGTAACAGCAAGCAAAATTTCATTTTACAGAATCAAAATACAAGTTTTACAGTTGGAGCAAAATAAAGCAAAAAAATCCCAACCACCTCATCAATTTCTCCTAAATCCATATATTCTCATAGCACTACATACTTTAGCAATGTAAGTTATGTTCTTAATATTTTGGTAGAAATAATTGCCTCTCCACTGACAACTTGTCAAGTTTCAGGATGATGCAATATGAGAAGACAGAGGTAAAATGTTCCAGATTTTTAAGAGAAACACTTCTCACAGACCCTTAACTAGTGCAGTGTTATGAGTGCCACCACAACACACAGTGATAGCAAAAGTTATGTTACCTGAAATAAAAGACCTCCCCACTATCCCAAATAACTTTAGAAATTATCCCTCATACACACACACACACACACGAAAAAAAAAAGGTAGAAAATAACTGCTTCTCACAGTGGCCTTTCCTATTTACACATGAATCTTTGGCTTCTTGGATAAGTTTTCTGGTGGCTTGTTTTGGGCTTTTCTCTTTTTTCCTATTATTTGTCTCCATCCCCACCCTTCATCAGAGCTTATCTACAAACCTTTCATCCTTGCAATATCAAGTACATAAGCAGGCTGATATAAAGGGAAGGTTTTGGTTTGTTTGTTTTTTTAAAGGAATGGGGTGTGTGTAGGTATCTACATACACATCTATCTGCTAGTTCCTGAATTATGCTTCTAATTGTATTTAAGCAGAGTATCCACCAAATCCCCATAAGACTTTGCAAGGAAATGAGAGATTATAGAACTGAATATATGCAACTGATGTTTTCTACTTGAAATATTTTGTTCATCTCAAAGGGTCCTTATTTGTTTTCAGGGGATAAAGAGCTGGTAAGAAATTGTCCAGATAAAAGCAAATGGAAAAAGAGACCTTCAGATCATAATTAGAGATGCAACATAATCTTTTTAGATTTGATACACACACAGAAAGAAACCCTTAAGAGGCTTTTCATATAATGCTGCATAATGGGAATAGCCAGAGGTCTCAGAATGAGCATCCAATGACTAAAAAAACCCCACAAATAGGGCACTATCCTCCAGTGGAGCTGCAGTCCGCTTGGGTGTAATGGTTCAGCAGGTGGTCTGAGAGCAGCACCCATGTGAAACTGGTTGCTGGCAGAGGTGACTCCTGTGTGCTGCCCAGCTGGACCCATCAGCTCTCTAGTGGGGAAGGGTGGATGTGCAGCCTGACCAAACATCATTAGCAAGAGGCACAACCAGCTGCTGCTGAGTGCATCCAAGTGATTATGATGTGCACTATTGAGCCTCCAGTGCTACACAGTACAGAAAATGTTCTGCCCAAGAAAATCACTGCTAGAGACAATGACATTGAGATGAAGATATCTTCCAGGGCACCACACAGATCAGTCTGTGCAACAGGAGGGAGAAAGGAGATGCTTTGCACCTCTGACGGCAGACTCCACACAGTTCAGTAAAGCTTTTTACCATCAGAAGATGTGATTCATATTCCATGGCTAGCTAGATCAAAAATTCCACAGAAGGTTAATCCCTGTTTCCAGGAGAAAGCCAAGAGATGTGCACAAAGGGATTAGGCAGTAATCACAGCAGATTTCTAAAATAGTGTAATGAAACAGACTCAGGTATTGAAGCATGCTGGAGAAAAACCCAGTGTCCAGTTAAAAAAAAAACCAAACACAAAACAAACAAACAAACAAAAAAAACCAAACAAAACAAAACAAAAAAAAAACACAAAAAAAAAAAAAAAAAAAAAAAAAAAAAAAAAAAAAAAAAAAAAAAAAAAAAAAAAAAAAAAAAAAAAAAAAACAAAAACAAAAACAAAAACCAAACAACAAACACCCCCAAAAGCCAAACAGAAGGAGACATTCAAATGATACAGTGCTCAGCAATTGCAAAAAATGCTGCAAACCTTAAAATCCCAACTAAGCCTCAGAAGAGACTGAATTAGACCTGCCCATTTTTAATGCTAAAAATGATATAACAGTGACCTGGTTTTAATTCAGTTACTGAAGCATGGACTATGAGGCTGATCAAGAAAGTGAAAGACTGATTTTCCCTAGATGGCTGACTTAAAAGATTGGGCAGAGAGGTCCAAGGGGCAGTGAAGAAGAATTCAAGCAATTTAGTAAAAAACAGGAATTTGAAGATCTTTTCCTGCCTGCCCACGAATAGCAGTAAGGCAGAGCTGTCAGAACCCACCAGGAAAATGTAATTAAATTCATTACACTTTTCTCAAAAAAATAATCATTAAATATCAAAACTAAAACTCATTCTAAAACAAGGTCAATCCTGGTATATCACACAGATGAAATAACTACTGGATAATTAAAACATCTCAACCAAAAGTTTTCATACTTATTAAATAAATACAAAGTCAACACCTTATATTTGGGAAATGCCTGACCCCTTGTTGCCAGATGATAGGAAAATATTGGGGAAAATATGTATGTCTTTTCCTTTGCTTTTTCCTAAATGCCTCTCTCTGCTAAAGAGAGCACTTTTACCTGAGCAAGCATCAAGTCAAGTCAGTTGGAAGATGTGTCCAAAGGTCTTGTAGTCTAATTTCTCACTTTCAGGAAGATCACAACTGCCAGACCTGTCCAGCCATAGTGTTAACAAGTTCCAAAAATGTCCAGGAAGTTTCCATGAAGAAATAACACACAACCTCTTCTAGTGCTGTACTACCTTCCTTGCAAGGAAGCTTTTCCCACTATTCAGCCTGAACCTCTCTGGTTGTCCCTTGTTTTACCAGCTATGGCCAGCAAGATTAACTTGCCTTTATCATCTCCTTAACTCTCTTCATGCTTAGCCCAAGCCAGGTTGATGGAGCAACAGGAACAATGAATATATGCTATATGCTGCCTATATTAGAAGTATGGTATACTCATGTACTGCAAACTCTCAGTCGCTAGGAAATACATCAGTCATGTATGGCAGCAGGCTAGCACGCCTGTGCAGCTCCACATTCAGACACAGCTTCAGTCTGGCTGACTTTGTACAGGTCAAAAGATGCACATACGTGCTTACAAAATACTTCATGGGGAAATCCTGACAGGCCGTGTGCCCTTTGGCTTCTCTGCCAGGAGGAGTCAGGCATAGCCCAGATCTAGCTTTCTGAGGCCATGTGGTTACCGTTCTAAGCTGTAGCCCAGCATAATCATAAAGCACAATGGTGACAAAGGGGGGGATATACAGTCCTCTTGCCTTCACAATGAAACTGTACCTACTAAGGGTTATACTGAACAATAAAATAAATCTTAGATAACTATATAGCTGTGCCAGAATGTAAAAACTATTTATTTCAAATAATGTGCTTAGTGTTAGGTTTATGTGCAAGGAAGCCAGGAACGGGGTTACTCACATGCTTATAGTTAAGCACAAAGACTTGCTGGACCTGATCCCAAGTGCCTCCTTTATTATCACCGTATCTCAAAATTATGATTGCCTATTCAGACTGCTCAGTTTCTCCACGCTATTGTATTTCCTGCTATGCTGAACAGAACATTTTTTCATATTAATTTTAGTAGATATTTTAATTTATTCTTTATATTATATTTTATTAATGCCTGTCACACTGGCATTTAGGCAGATAGCCAACTTCAAACCCAAACTTTTATAGAAGAATTAAAAGAACAGTCAAGGAAATGGGTTCTTCACAGCTGGAAAGCTGTTACTGTATGGTGTATTTATAGTATCTAAAAGATACTTGTGAACAGAACAGATGGTAGCTTAAGAATTTACCTGAATTTGGATTTTGTCCTGGATTTCAATAGGTCCTTGCAAGTTTGACATTTGGCAGTTTTAGTCTTTCAGTTTCCTCATTTTCTTTTCTAACATCGCACGTTCAAGTTTTCTGAAAAGATACACATTTATAAACTCTTTAAAAAAACCCTTTTAAACAGGTTAGGCAATAACTCTAAACTGTTAAGGAATCCGACAGGTCAGCAGATTTCTTAAAGTTATAAGCAGCTGACATCTCTCCCACAGATGTGATACAATACTTTATAATAAACACATAGCTTCCTAAATATACACATGTGACAAATATATCAGCTCAGCACCTATGTGTTTCATAAGATATTTGAAAGTAAACTCTTAATTTTAAACCTGTTAAAGCTTTAAAGTTCAAGTCTACCTGGGAAACTGGAAAATGAGGGCAGCTTTCAGAGCAGTTACCTTATCAACTGTACCCAAGGTACAACTTACTCTTCCTTTCTGAGGTGATTAACAGTTCTCTACAGAAACTCAAAGCCTTTCAGGGCTTACATTGTTAATTTTTACACATACCTAAGTACAAGCTCTTTGCAGACCAAATTCAAATGAGAGACGAGCACGAGACCCTCACCTCCAGTTGACTTACAAGCAAAAGGAGGTTGGTACTTAAACCTGCAAAGCTGCCTCACAATTAAACTGCGGTCTGGTGACCACTTGGAGTACTCTGTGCACTCTCTTCATAGCTGGTGTGCTCTGTATTTTCATTTGACACAGCATCACTTGCAGATTGCTAGATTACCTTTAACAGCATCTTAAGGGGCACATTGTTGGTATTTCAGGTTGGTGTAAATAATTAACTACATGTGATGTCTAGCAAAGTGTGCTATATTACAGATCAAAAAAAATAATTCAAAAAGAGTTAAATTCAAAACCAACTTTAAACAAAAAAGGTAGAATGTTTTGATAAAAATTACCTTGGTTACACAGAAAATTTCTAGTCTTTGGTTGATTCAGTCACTAAACTTTATGGCTCTATATTCTAAGTGAGCCTAGCTCAGGCTTTTATTGAAGCATAATACAGACCTGAGTATTGGAAATCACTTAACATTTGCTTGCTCTGTTTTATGTATAGTCACAATCCTTTGTATTAAAAACTAAAATAGTAATTATAAATTTACTCCAGAGGGACCCATGGGTCTTTGCTGTGGAGCCACAGAGTCCCATTAATGTAAAAAGGTACTTATCTCTTGATTCTCAGACAGCTACAAATCCAGAAGGTTTCCCCTAACAGGATGGCTCTGAACTCTTATGATTCAGCACTTGCTTGCTTGGGTCAATGACAGATCTGTTCAACTCATTGCTTTTTGATACAGATCATTCTAGAAATATGTTGTTTGCTCTATCCAATTATTTACTATTAAGGTAGCTAGTGTGTGATATTAGTCAGATTTGGTTTAAATATACAGCAGATGAAATATAGTATTTAATTATGAAACTTCTCATATATTCTCTCATATATGAGAAAATGCAAAGCAACCAGAAAAATAACTCATTAACTTTCAGTTACTCCATAAAAATTAAGCTTTATTCTGCAATGAAGTTAAAATCAGAATGGAGATGAGACCTGAATTTGAATTATCCCTTAAGTTTAGCACTATTTAAATTCTGAATTTATTTCAGATTTTTCCTATTTCTCAGTGAATAGCATTCAAAATCCTGTTGTTTTCAGGATTAATCAATTCTACATTACCAAAGAGGAAATTGCTGTGAAAAACTTTGAAACCATCTCAACCATTTCCCCCCTAATTTCTCATTTATTGAAGAGGGTTTTGTTTCAAATTTGTTTGGGTTTTTTTTAAAACATCCATTAAAAAACAAAAACACAACAGGGTCTTAGCACTGATAAAAATGAAGGGGGGGAAAAAAGGAAAAAAAAAAACAAAACCCACACCAAAGAAACAAAGAAAAACAAACCAAAAACAAAACAAAACAAAACAAAAGTCAGAAATCCCAAACCAAAAGCAACCAAGAAAAAACTCTAAGTCTCATATTCCCACTGAAATTGTTTTGGGTCAGATTCAACGAAGGACTGAAGTATTTAAAAGATAAGTGCTTCGGGGCTTCGCTTTTCAGCGTTTGGCATCAAAGGTAACAGGTCATATTATGGGCCATGCAACCCTGTGCAGAGCTTAGGAGAGCAGGTGCCTCACACAGGGTTCATAGCAGCCAGAATGTTGAGTGGGAAGTTACCAAAAACCTACCACTAATCATTGGGAAACAAAGGGGTGAGCACTTTCAGCCCTTCAGCTGATTTGCCCTGGACCACAACAAATGCAAAGAGCTTCTCTTCCCATGCTACAGAGCGGCATACAAGCTGGGGTCTTGTCTGCGAAGACCTGGGTCCAATTGCCAGCGTTTCTGTCCCCCCTTGCATCCCAGCCATTCCACAGCCCAACTTAGTCTGAGCAAGGACACAGAGATGTGCTGTGGCACCAGCCTCATTGCCCTGTGGATCAGCTGACACAGCGTGCAAAGAGACCACCTGGGGCTTCGGTCCTCTCGAGCTCAGATATAACCTGCACAAGCTACCAACACTGCCCAGGACAGGGATACTCTGGGGTATGCACAGATGCCCAACTACTAAAACTCCCTTGAGAATGCCACAGCTGAACCAGCAGAGCTCAGAGAAGCCTAGGAATTTCAGAAGAGGGAGCAACTACAGCCTAAATTCAAACTCATCAAAGGTCCTGATAACCCACTGTGGATAACTTACCATGGCCATTTTATAGAATTGGAAAATTCTGGAGGCTTCCAGATAAACTCATAATTCAGAAGCATTTGAGAGACAGCAATGCATCCATAATAGATTTTTAGTAGGTTATATCCTTGAAAGAAGGTAGATGGTAGAGCAGACAAAATAAAGTTGTTGGTGGCCTAATACATTGCAAGTGGTTTGTCACCCACAGCACTGCTTTCTTTAAAGATATCCAACACACACACAGAGAAAAAACATCTCTCAAGTGAATTTATTGACTAAAACCAGTTCCACGGAACCAATTAGTATCTTACACAGGCTGCCCTGCAAGGCTTATGAGGCCATCCATCACTTGTCCATTTAACTATTTAGCATTTGTTCCAGCAATTTGTCACACTGTCAGAAAGGTAGCATTTCAGAATAGGAGTTTTTGGTTGAAAGAAATCTAACTTGGATAGTGCAGATATTTCTTTTTTTAATAAGACTTTCACAAGATTTATGTTTCTATTATTTTTAACCTTAAGCATCTTGTCTGAAAGTTGAGGTTAATTCTTTGCATTTCAAAGCTTCCACATTTAAATCAATTGTTTTATATAAGAATTTTAAAATATCATGTAAAATGGAATTAGTTCAAACTTCATCAACAATTCATAGTTCTGACATCACAGAGTACCTTTATCTTATAGCTGCAGTGCTTACATTTTTATCACTTTTCCCATCTAGCCATTTGCTTTTGCATTCATTGCTAGTGACTTTCTTAATTTCACAGCAGCAAATGAATCACAAAAAAACCTACCTTTCTATTGAAAAGACAAAGTATCAACATAACATTAGCATGTCTATTCCTAAGGTATTTTAGATTTTTCAGGCCCTAAACACCTTGAGGGAAAGAAACGGGATTGCTACAGAATTTCAACTGCCCACCTCCAGATATTTATAAATAAAAATTAGCACAAATGTATACAAAAAATAAGATGCAAAAGAAATATTTCAAGCTCGGCTATCAGTATTTGATATCTGTAACACAGGTACTGGGAACCATTTCAGAAAGCTGGCATGCAATTTAAACAGAACGCTTTGCCTGAACGACATGTAGGAATTAGACTAACACAATTTCTACATTAAATAAAAACAGCTACAATGAGTATGTCGGGCAACCTGTTAACACCTTGTCAGAGAACTCTTGCAATCCTATCATGTGTGGTTGTATGTCCATGCACCTGCTACTCTGCCACTTCACAGATTCCACTGAAATGAATAGGAGTTATTAAATAACCTTTAGATTTGCTTATTGTTTCAGAAGCAGGACTCAGTTTTTAATGGCGAGAGCACACAGATGAGAGGTCTGCTTCTCTGATACCCTGTAGAGTTTCCTGATTTAGATTTCTTATAAAGCAGCTGCAGCAAAGAAGCCTGGGAATCAAATGCCATCTCTGCATCTGAATGCTGTTAAGAAGCTCCCATGGCATTTCTCCCTGACTCTCAATGTGTGCCTGTCACTAAGCTCACTCCCAGAGATAAAACAGCAAATGTGAACTCCTGTGGGAAAGACCGTCAAGTGAAAACCTTTCTTGAAGCCCTGAGAATGCTATTGCTCAGTCAATCATTGGGCCTTCAATCAGTGTGCCCATCTCACCTTGTATACAGAAGGTTTTGCAGTGTATGCGTGTTAGGTGGGGATAACTGAATGTTTAATGTATACAGAGCAAAGCAAATATATATGTACACAGAGCAAAGTGAATACATGTAAAAGCTTAGCAAATTTCACTAGATAACACAGTCACTGCTCAAAAACCCTAAATAACGCTCCCGCCCCCCCCACTTTGCTATGCAATCTTAGTGTTAAACCTCTGACAACTTTGAATTTTATTTTTCTCTGTCCATTTGTCTATAATAAATAGCTTCAGACAGTTATATATAGTATCTACTAACTATCTTTGGTTTATTAATCTGTCTGTAGAGGATGAACCTACCTTAGATCTAAGTTACACTCCCTGCACACACACACAAAAGAAGATTACTTCCAGTTAGAGTCAGACTACTACAGTAATTGTTTCAATACTGTAGAAGCAAATAAGTAAGAGGAAAGAACCTGAAGGGACAGACCATGAGTTAACAAGAGCCACGGGGTTGGTGCCTGGCAGACACAGCCAAAAGGCCCAGATAGAAGAGGGGAAGGTGGACATGCACGTATGGATGCTGACAACAGCAAGCAAAAATGTTTACATGCAGGTCTTCAGTCTCTGTAACAGTCATTTACTTTTTTTTTTGGAAGAAGGTTTGGGTTTTTTTTACTTTTTGAATACAAAGAAAACATGAAAAAGCAGAAAATAGACATGGAAAATTATTCTATGCACAGGCATTGACATGGGAGAAAAAAACAACAAAACACATACATAAGAAAAAAAAATATAAACAACTGAAAAGCAAACTTTGTCGGTATTAAACACAAGTCTGCATGAAGAACTGCCCACAACCAGCAATCTTTCTGTTCATCTAAACTTTGTCTTCAGGGAGAACTTGAAAAACCTATCAGTAACGGAACTGCCAAAGAGAGACAGCAACTAATATCATGGGCTGCCTTGGGCCTAAAGACTGTGGCAATTACTTCTGACAGAAACCTAAGGAAGCTAAAAATTAACCAGAAGACAGGATATTATAATATTCACATTCTCGACCACCCTTCACCCCTGCAAAACAAATGGCCACAAAAATCCTCTGCAGCTTTGGATTTGCTTTTCATTCCCTTTTGTAAAGGAAGTTCCAGGTCAGCTCCCAGAAGCTGCAAGAAAAGCCTTTTTGAGTTTAATAGCCCAGAGTTAATTGCCATTCATTTGGCAGGTTTGGTACAGAAGGCAGGTCAGAATTAATTTCTTGCTTAACCAAGGCTGAAATTCACATTTAAAGTACAAAAAGCTATAGCTGCTACTGAACTCTCACTCAGAGTGAGATGATCGCAGCAAGAATTTGTCCTGAATATAAAAAGCATCTGGGAACATGTACCATCTCAAACAGAAAGATGGAAGTTGAAAGAGAAAAATAAGAAATAACCCAAATTCATCATGAAGGGCTAAAGTCACCTCTGCCTACCTGCATGTAGCTGCTGTCAGTGACAAGAGAATTGAGCTCTAAGCTGCGACTTCTCCATCAGCCGGCACACTGGGCACTCGGTGCACAGCTGATTGGAAGCACATAATCAGGTCAAAAAGGTTTCACAATGGCCCTAAATGTGGTAGCTATCAGAAAGGGGACTCAGAGATATAAAGATCAATTACTATTTAAGTAACATTCAGTGTGATACGTTAATACTTCCACTGAGATGGAGAAAGTGAGTCTGAGGAAGATGAGGCAGGATTTCAAGAAGAGTATATCAGGGCTTTCCGTGATAAACCTTTCTGGAGAAAGAAATGCTAGAAATAAAATAAGACATCTGTAAATAATTGCATTAAGTATTAAACTTTCCTGAGAAGAGAACATCAAACTGTGAAATTTACATAAACAAAGCAAAACAAAAACATTAGACACAAAAATGCCTTCTCTAAGGATGCTTTACTTAATGAAAATATTCTTCCACTTTCTTTTTACCATACCACCTGCCTGTTGCCAACTGTTTTTTCTTATCCACTGATAGATTTTGAGGATCATTTCCACTTTTTTATTCATTGTATCACATCAGATTACAAATAAAAAAAAAGAGACACACACATGATGATTAGGCACTACTTTGCTAAAAATGCAATCAGTTTCTGCCTGAATCTAAAGATGTTGCTTTGATTTACAAATTTTCTAGACATTTTGCATTATCTAACCCTTGTTGCAATTAGATACTTTGGCATGGCTTTGTCTGTGTCTCCAAGAGGCCACACTTACTAACAGTCTTGGAGTGCAGCTGCTACAAAGTTAGGCATATATAAATCACTGGTTTGTGAATTCAGGTAATGATTCTTTTTTTCATTTCTTTCAAGTACGGAAGAATAGCTAGAAAAGCTAACTGTGAAGCCAACAGTGGCCTATTTACCTACAAACATCTTTCATGTAAACAGGTCCTCAACTTTAGGCCCAGAGGAATGCCTAAAAAGGACCAATGTGCAAGAATGATGCTGCTTGTTGTGTGCATCAAGAACAAAGCTGAAAACGTTCTGCTATACCATGTGGATGGAGATGGATGCTCTGATAAAAGAAGTGCCAGAGGCCATGTTACCATTCCTCTGTTTTCTTCCCCTACTCTTCCTCTCACACTTGCTCTCTGCTCCCAAAATACCTATAGCTCATTGACTTGTTGAGATAAGATGGAAGGCAAAATTCTGAGCACAACTGTAAAAGCCACAAAGGTAGCAGTTTATGTGTCAACAGACGCAGGTAACTGGAGTTCACACTATTTCCAAGGGTTTGTCGAAGCTATACAACCCTGCTTAACTTGGAAGCAGATAAACTATATCAAAAACATAGAATGTTTTGGGTTGGAAGGGACCTTTAACGGTCATGTAGATCAACCCCCCTGCAATGAGCAGGAATATCTTCAACTACATGAGGTTGCTCAGAGCCACGTTCAACCTGACCTTGAATGTTTCCAGGGATGGGGCATCTACCACCTCTTTGGGAAACCTGTGTCAGTGTTTCACCACCCTCACTATAAAAAAAAATTCCCCCTTACAACTGATCTAAATCTACCCTTTTTCAGTTTGAAACCATTACCCTTTGTCCTGTCACTACAGGCCCTGCTAAAAAGACTGTCCCCTACCCCTTTCATAGGTCCGCTTTAAGTACTGGAAGGCCACAATAAGGTCTCCCCAGAGCACTCTCGTCTCCAGGCTGAACCAATCAAACTATCTCAGCCTCTCCTCACAGCTGAGGGGTTCCAGAACTATGACCATTTTTGTTGTCCTCATCTGGACCCACTCCACTAGGTCCACGTCTTTCTTGCACTGTAGCTATAATAGTCATGTTCAACCAGGAAGCAACACATTCTTAGACTGATTTCATTGCATCCATACTCAGAGAACTGTACTGATAAAAATATTTCTGGCAGAGATCTTAAAGCTGCAAAGTACAGCATTGCCATTTCTCCACACACTGTTGTTCTCTTATTCTCGGGGCACCACTGGCATTGTCACTACCAGACTGATCTTTCCAACTCCATCTGCTACTGAATTTTCTGAGTTTTAATGCTTGTCATTACAACACAGGATGAGGCAGTTTGAAAAATGATAGAATACATAATATATTGTAATATGAATAAAAACATCATACACATATCCAGTATACACAGTCAGTTCAAAGTCCCAAACAAGTATATATAGAAGTCAAGTGTGATCCTGACCTCAAAGATTGCCTTGCAATCTGAGTTCCAGTTCCAATGAAATAAGGGGCATTATTCCAAAATCGTCACAGTTTATCAGATCAGCAGATGGTTACCCAACACAACATAGGATGAGGAATTTACTGAAGAAGTGTGTTGGTCTCAAACAAGAAAAAAAAAAACCAAAAAACACACACACACACACAAAAAAAAACCCACAAAAACAAAACCACAAAACCGGAAGAATTACAAAAGCATATAAAATTCTTTTTGTTTTAAAATACTTTTTGCTTTTACAGTTATTCTGGTAGACAAAAGTGGAGGAACCAGTATGATGGGGCAGCTATATCTTTTATTATACCAGCAAAAAATATTCTTCCCTATGCTGCTTTTCCCTAGAAAGCTCAAGAGTAGTAGTCAAACTATTACATCCAGCCTAACATTAGCTTAGTTTAAAAATTGTGTTGAAATTGTTGAAAGTGCTTGGACTTTTACTCAACAGTTCTTTAATTAAAAAAAAATCAAACATGTTATTCAAAGAAAGTCTTTTTTTAAAATAAGATTAATCATCCTTGTTTCTCATTTAAAGTCTGGGGATGTAGCCAATCTCTTCTCTGTGTTCCCAAAGGGACATATTTCACATTAAAAAGTAATAACAAAATTGTTCTCATCTTCTTTATATGTTGTTGTGAAATACTAGTCATCACAAGAAAAAAAAAAAGTTTCACATTGCTTTGGGTCACTTTTCAGCAGTAACAGTAGGGATAAAATTTTTCTGGAGCTAATACAAAGTCTGATCTCTTGACAGTTTATCTATGGAAAATGCCTCCTACAAGGGTGTTCTTGTAATGCTACTTGTGAGAAATAATAAATTTAAAAGAAGCTGCACAGAAAATAAGAATAAAAAAAAAACTCAAACATTTTATTACTTCTGATTTCCTTTGCAACCTAACATCATTAATTAAACTCACTTCAAGTTTGGAAGCCTAGTAAATCCAGGAACTTGCTTGTAAAGTGACATATCAAAGCTCTAAGCAGCTCATGTTCCATGGCTCTGGATGTAAGAATTTCCTTTAATATCCTGTGTAGCTAGAAGCATTTTTGCCAATATGACTGATTGAGTACTAGCCTCAGAAACTCCCTTCAAGCCTCAGTCAAACCTTACGATTAGTTGATGCTGGTAGCAATAAGTGGTTTCCATGGATTCTTGAAATAAAGGATTTTGTAAGTCTCATCTTTACATTGGATTGGTATTGAATCTTCTCTTACATAAACCACTAAAATGTAAATGGTCATTTTCCCATTTAAGGTTTACTGACTTTAGAAAAGAAAAGAAATACCCAACAATCAAAACACAATAAAACAAAAATAATAAAAAATACTCATTACATATAAAGAAGCCTGTGAACTAGGTGTGGAAGTACTGCTCAGTGCAAATGTGCCTGACACAGTTCTTCAGTAGACAGATTGTAGGAATATGTTTGGGTTTCAAAAGCAAAACAAACTTAAAAAATATGGAATCTTTATAAATTAGGTGTGTTATTTGTTGACATATTTACTAAACCTGGGGAGATGATATAAGTATTACAAAACAAGACTGTATTCTTGCCATACATTTGTATAGTGTCTAGTTCAAAGGAGTGCTGATCAATGCCTTGGGTGACATTAATGCACAAATATTTGTACTGTTTGTCTCTGTTTTCTTGAGTATATAAGAAACTGTGATAAAGAAGATGGTAGAAAGATTCACTTAGTAGCTGAGTAAAGAACTTTTTTGTAAAGTTAAGAATGAAGAGATGTGAAAAAAATTCCTTAGGAAATCTAGTTGAATAAAGTGTTGCCTACAACGCAAGTTATTTTTCTACCTATGGCAAGACCACCTGTCTAAAATTTAGTTTTCACTAATTACATTCACTGGAAGTGTACACATATGCTGCAAAGTATGCCACCAAGTAATTCTATTTAACAGCCTCTGTACTCAGGCCCTAGAAGGAGTTTTGCAGGCTCTTTGACAGATGAGAGGCAATAATCCAATACCTTCATCTCTTTGAACTATATAACTAGGAATTTTGGAAAAAAAACCAAACCGTATTAGAGCTTAAAAATAAAGTACTAAGACTCCAAGTTAAAAATATATGTACTGACAATACTGGTCTCCAGCTAATTCCTCTTCCCAAAATACTGTAAATTAACAATACCTGTGTCTCAGATATGCTTTCTTTGGAGAGCCAGGATGTGCACACGTGTTGGGGAGGGATTGTGGTGACCAGACCACCCTCCTCCAACTTCTGGTAGATGAGAGAGAGGAGCAGCAGAATGGAATTTCTTTTCCACCTATACCTGTAGTTATTTCCACTTCCCTGAAGGGAAAGACTGCATAGCCTATCAACAACTTGATATGAAACCCATAATAGAAGGCTCCAGCATAGAATTTATTTAATTTTTTTAAGTTTTTTTCTCTACAGCTGAAAACTCAGTCTTTTAAGAAAAAAGTCACATGCATCAAAAAAGCAGCACAGCAAAAAATATGAAGCTAGGTGTCTACACAGACAGAGTTTTCTGCTCTAACCACATTTGTTTTCTCTACCTGGTTTTGATAATTTTAGCAAATACAAAATTATATATAAACTAACAATGCTGAAGTGCAGCCACGGTTACTGAATCACAGCTCGCTTTGCTATGTAGGGGCACATCTAGGAAATTGGACAAGGGACACAATATCAACCTCAGCTTACCAAGACCATCATTATCTCTCTTACCCTCATACAATGTAACTGCTTTTGCCAAGACTTTCCTCTAGCTATAATATATCAGAGAAATTGCTCAAAGAAGGAGAGCTGCCACCACCCACATGAAGACTTGCAGCTAGTTTTCTCAGGCTCCTAACAAGCGTGAAAACATGCTCTACTGAGAAACTTCAGGGGTCTATCCCCACTAGTGCAGGGAGCTGCTGTGGAAGTGAACCAGTCACCATTTAATTTCTGCACAAAACAGATGAAGTACTATACCAAAATTATTTCATTTTCAAAGCTTCATTTTCAAGCTTCTTGCTACCTGCTGAATCACCTTTCTTCATGCAATTTTTAAAACATGCTCTAATCCTTCTGAAATACCAGGGCCTGCTGAAAGACCTAAACTCTTTCCACCAGGTAAACAGTGGTCCTAACTGTTTATCTGCTGCTTCTCCCTCTTCACTACTCTTTTACCTTTTCTCTTCATTTCTTTTCCTGTTTCCACTTCATTCTTTACTAAAATTTATCTTTCCTCACCAAACCCATAAGTAATATTCAAAGGTACCTTGCTGCAGTCCTCTCAATTAACAAGGTTTTACAATCAGTGCGAAATGTTGTTTCTACAAATATTCACATGAACTACATCTTCATTTTCTCTGTGAACATGTGATCATTTATAGACCACTCAAAATGCAGTTAGTAATTTGCCAAATCATTCTTTTTCTGTACTATCATAGGTACATTTCAAAAACTGAATGAAACTTGAGAAGAATATATGAGATCATAAAAAGTGAAGATATTAAAAAACAATCTTAAACTTAAGCACCAATGCAACAAAGAAAGAAAAGGGAGTAAAAAAAAAAAAACACTTTCTTTAAGAACAACAAATATAATCCATGAGAAATTTACACTACATTCTTACCTAAGCAAAGTGAAATATCCTGAGAATATTTTTTAAAATGAAATAAGACTTCTATAAAATTAAGACTGTTTTCTACAGTGGTGATTCTCATTTAATGTGATTAATTGAACGAGTACATGTTGCAATACCATATTTCTCCACCCAACCCAAATTTAGCATTCTCCTCAAATTTGGTACTAAGCAAGCATCCTACAGTTACTGACTGTAATAACTACTGTTACTTGATAATTACTGTGGCAATTCCAGTGATTCTATTAGTTTGCTTGCCTTAACTGAGATAAGACTCTGGTCCTCAAAAAGCCTAAAAAAGCACATACCTTCAGTGTTTAATTCTGTAAACTCTTTATGCATATCAGGATCATTATTACTAGCACCTCTGAGGCAAGAGGATCTTTCATTTTGATGCTACAAAAATGGAAGTTTTTATAGTACATGGACCTCCAAAAGCTGTTCTCTAATAACATTCACTAGCCACTTCAATACTTTCAGGTTTCCCAGACATAGAATCACAAACAGGACACTGTCTATCTCAGTCTCATTCCTTTCCCCACAACTTGGCAGGCTCCATATCACTTGAAGTAACAATATTTTTCCAAGAAGCCTATGCCAGCTAGCATAGCTTCCTCCTCCTCTTCAAAGCAATGCTCCAGACAAAGGAAGACAATCAAATAAATTGTCACCTTAAACAGAATGTCTCTTCTCCCTTTGGCCATAAAGGCTGCAATCCATCTTTGTCAGCCAAAAATCTAAAAAGCAAATCTGCTTTCCTATGTAGACCCCAGAGTTTAGGAACAACCTGGCAGATGAAATGCATATGGTTGGCTGCCAGCTTCCTCCTCAAGATCCCAAAAGTCTAAACATGCTTGGCATTCCTCTGTTTTCCCAGGATTTGTTTAAGTACAGACAGAAAACAAAGACTCCTATAAAACAAACAAACAAAAAATACTAGCAGCTTCCTATGCTGTTTAGAAAGGCTTTACCTAATATAATTTAATCCAAACTTCTTTGGTGCACCTCCTCCTTGGCAGTATCCTTTCCTTGCTATTAATTTCCTTTGACTGCATTTGAGAATATATGCCAAGCATACATAACCATCAATGTGTGAAAGTTTTAAAACAGCTTTCCATTGATTTTTAGCCATTCCTCCTTATTACAAAAGTCATCACACACAGACAGGTGTCAAAAGAAATAGAGGAGGATAGGTTCATGTTGAAAAGTACATAAGTGTAAGATATCTGGTTTTCTATTAAGCATCAGTTTAGCGTTTTGAAGCAAGCAGATGTTCTGCACTATGTAACTCCATCTTGTTCTTACCTATACAGTCAAATGAAGGCTCATGGCCAGCAGAGAGATCCAGGCATATGCACAAGCAAAAAATTATTTGGCTGTGGGCAAGAGGCAATACTTACTGCCTTCACTGATAATTTCTCCTAGCAATCATGTCTCCAGAGGAAAAGAAAACATGAAAATAAAAGTATAATGTTCATTTAGCTGCCTGATTAGAGTGTTGATTTATTAGACCCTTATTTCTGACACAATTGTATAGTAATTTTAAACTTTACCTCATGGAATAATTACAATTATTTGCTCATCACTGTCCCACCAGGACTTCATTTCCCTTTGGCAGCCACCCTTGCCATATTAGTTCTCAAGATGGCCTTCAACCAGTAACTTCAGGCTCTGTGCTAAAATACGTGGGAAGTCTGAGCTTGAACCTCAGTTAGAGTGAGCAGTCATTTAACAACATGAATGTTCAAATCTGGAAATACTGAACAAACCAAATTCCCCAAACATATATCTTCTAACAAACTTTTAAGTCCGTATGGAAATCTGGCTTGATTTTCCAAAAGATCATACTCTAAAACCTGAATTTCTAGTCTTCCAGGGTCTGTGACCTGCTCCTACTTTTCAGAAGCAAGCATTACTCAACACCCCTTTTCCATGGCTACTTCTGTCCTTGCTACCCATCAGTGCTGCTGAGCACTTGAACCTCAGAGTCCAAGGCTTAGCTTGCTTAAAATTTGCAAAGGAAAATCAGAAATACTTTCAAAGAAAATATTAATAACTCTCTACTTCAGAACTGCTATTTTTCTCCTTTCACAACAGAATGGTTTTTTCCCAGTGAAAATATTTAATTTTTTAGCAGCTTTAGGCTCAACTCAGCATAACTAGTACCTCAGAGCAATGGTTTTCATCATGTAGTCCACAAAGCACTCAAGGTTTGTGAATATTTGTAAGGATAACCTGAACAGAAAACATTAAAATTCAAGTTGATTGTCAGTGGAGCTTTAACTCACTATACAGAGATCTGTATCTTCAATGGAAAAGGTTGAGAGGTTCACAGATCAAAAAAAAAGGTTGAAGGCTACAAGCCTATAGAGTAAAAGAAAAGAACATTGAAGTGACTTAGTAAATTTTAGATCCAGATCTAAATATGTATTTCCAGCTGCAAACACAATGAGCTTCTCTCTCACTTTCCCTCACTGAGATATACAGACTCTTACCCTACAGCAAAAGAATGTCTGCAGTTCATATACAAACAACACTGCCTATGATGACTTGGACTGGGGAGTGCTGTCATTTGGACTCCTTGTCCTGATGGAGTTACCCATCTATGTGCACATCTTTGTTTTTGCACCTTCTTGCTGGTTTTGTCTAGAGACAAAAATAACATCTGCTATTTTCTCTCTCTCAGGATGAGCTCTTGATGCCACAAGCACAGTGTCACAGACCACTCTCTCCAATTCCTACGCTAATATATCAAGAGGGGAAGCTCAACTCACCCATTCACATCTCCATGAGCTCCACATCCCCCATAACACCTGGGTCTGTCTGTGCTAGGAAACAACATACTTGTAGCCCAGGTGTGCACTATTTATCTCCAGATAACTAGATCCCAAGTGTGTATTTCTCCATTTTAAGGCATGTACAGGGGTAGGGAAAATAAAGTAAATTGGGAAAAGAAGAAATTATATCACACCATTAAAATAAAAACTACTTTCCTCTCATTAACAAACCTCATTAAGGCACCCTCTGCTGTGTTTATCTGCTTCCCCTGATGGCAGGGATGCTGAATCATGATGAGACATCAGGGCTCAAACCCATTCTCAGACTGTCATCTTGATTTAGGCAACAGGATCTTAGTATCTGTCCCTCCATTTCAGACATAAATGGCACCGATAGTTAAGTCATTCCACATTTAGGGACTGGTGTCCAGCTATTGGGATTGCAGTGTCAGGTATAGGCTTTAATAGGCTACCAATAGAAGATAGAAGATTTATTTGAAACACAAGAAGTCTACAAAGAATCAGAATCTAAAAATCACATATAGATTTGAAATAGATATTATAAAAGTTTACAGAAAACAATTCACAGATATCCTCCCCTGATAACATTATTGTTCTCTATAATCCAAATGTGGTTTGTTGGTTTTTTTTTTATGATGCAAAACTGTGTAGCACAGGGTCTGTGAAGAACACTTTCTGCTGGAATGATTTGTGTCACTATATTCAGTAATAGAATCTTAAATTGAAATAAATATTGAAGTGAATTTTCAGCATATAGAGAAGGGAGCCTGCATCAAGAACTGTAAGGCATTTCTCTAACATGAAGATATAGCAGAGATTTAAAAGATGTTTCCCTTCTCGCCCCCTCCTTACCTGGAAACAGTGAAGTATTTTGGACTTTATTTCCTTTTTAAGAATGTTTTTAGTGCTAATCCCCTATAAATACAAATCTGATTTCTACAGCATTTTGCAGCCACTCACCCTGCTCTCCCTTTTAATACACCAAGGAAACAACAAGCCACTAGAGAATTATGCTATATAGATTGAGCCACACAGTGATCTGGCACCGTCACCTCCCTGGGTCATCACCTTTGTTTTAGTGACTGGAACAGCAGTCATCTGATGAGCAGTCTGCTCATCTATTCGAAGGCCATTTCCTTTCTTTGGACCTCCCAAAGGCAAATGCTGGGACTCTGCGCTTTGTCCGACAGTTGTGCTCCTCGGGAGCAGCTAAGCATTTTCATGAGGAGAGGACAGAGAGGTGAGAGAAAACGTCAGTCATCACTAAAAATATTGCAGTCCCAGCTGCAGTGGTGATAAAGGAAGAGTATCATTTATATGACTTCTGCATAAATACTTTTATTTTCAGCCTGCAGTTTTCTGGGGGGAATAAAATAAATGCAGAAGGGTTTGGATATCTCTGATACTCACTAAGTTTACTTATTGCTCCAGTGACCCAGTTTTCCAATATTTAACAGGCTGAAAACAAAAAATAACAGCAACACAACAATCAACTAAAAAACTATGATTTCTCAAAACCAATACAGCATATAGAAAAGAAACATGCAATGTATTATCAAGTCACTTAGAAGAACATATTTCACACTCTGCGTATTAGCATCTCATCTTTACGTTTTTAAGTGTTCAAGAAAAACTGCAAGTTTTCTTGGCGTAAAAATTGGTTTTTGTCCTGAACGAAAGGTATGTATAATCCACTGTATTCCCTGGTAGCCAAACCAGACAAAAGAACATTCCCATGACCACAGGGAACAGAGCTTTCCTGAGGAGAATATTTCAGTCAAAAAGAAAGCAGAGAAGCAGAGATGAGACCTCTTCCCACATCCTGTCCTTTTGCATAACATTGGACACAGGAGACAAAAAAATGCTCTGAGCAACTGGATGCTGCCACAAAAATGACATCTACACAATTTCTCTCCCTCTTGTGTGACTATGCAGTTGTTCTGCCAAAAGGAGATCCTGTAAACCTGTGATGGACAGGAAAGAATTTGCCACTTAAAGCCCTTTTTAGGCCTTTAAATGTTAGTGTTATCAATCAAAAATGGCCAGAAACATCTCTCCACGCACACAAGACAATTTAATTCTTCCATAGTACAGCAATCAGCACTATAAGCACCTATCTGCAGTGACACTTGTTATATCACACCATTTTATTTATTGTCTGTTAGAAGCCTGGTGTGTTTTATGAAAGAGTTTGAAGCCCTAGACTAATTCTGACCATGCTATGAAATACATATGCTATGACATACCTTTATTTTTGAATCAATTTTATCAAAATAGGGAAGTAAGAACTCAGGAAAGAGAGGAAAACATGTTACATTTGTTGCATATGTTTTTCTGTGTTGTTACTTGTCTGTGTTATTTTAAGCATTATCTATTTAAAGGAGTCATATAGAAGACAGCAGGTAGAGTGATTGACTGAAAGACTTAGATGTTAAATTGCCCTATATCTGTAGAAAGGATAAAAATATTTCTATATCTCAATTCATTCCATAGGAAAAATCTCAGATCTTGCATCACATATAATTTTTACACTTTAAGGTTTCAAAGTGAAAAGAAGGTATAAAGAGCAGTGTTTAAAATAAACATGCACTTTTTCACAGCTTCATTTTTTTCTTTTTTTTTTTTTAAAGAGTATAATATTGAAGGAGAAAAAGCCTGCTTGCTTTCAGTTAGGTTTACTAAATCAGTCATGAAGGCAGCTGATCTAAAATGCATCAGCTGTCACCTGCTCAGTCTCAGTTTGACAGTTCAATACCTCCTCATCTTCTAAGAATGGCAGTGCTGAGACCTGAGTAAACTGGGTCTGTATGCAAACTGTCAGAGAGTTCTTGGCATATCATTAGGCCTGACCTCCACAGCTGCAGTGACAACAGGGAACACTACAGCCAATTGCCTCAGATTTAAAATTAATGTATGGGTCTCCAAATTCAGTAGTGGGCAAGGTAAGCCTTACAAGCAGTGGCCAGTTGATGAACTATGTAAGTACAGTGAGATAATCTTACCCCTTTGGAGAATGAAAACGTATATCACAAGTTCAAGGCACATCTCCCTACATATCTATAGGTGTATTTTTCCCCTCAGCATTTATCTGGACTGAATATGACACATAAATGTCAGTATATCCTAGCTGTCAGACTTGGGTAGTAAAACAAAACATTATTCAGGGCTGTGAAAGGACAATCTAAGACACATTCCCAAGCAGTGACAGTCTGGGTCACACTCACAGTGGTTAGAAAAAATTGTACCTGATCATTTCAGTAGCCCAGCCACACAGACCAACAAAGCATCTCTTCTCACTTTGAGATGCTGCTTTTTACCCCGCTGCAGCTGGCAACATGAGCCCTCATGACATGATGCTTCCAGCATATAACTAACTTGTCTGAACACACTAATCTAGGAGTGTCTTTGGATAAAGCAATCATGAAAAGCAACATGATATCAAAACCTGATCAACCAGAAAAGCTACTAGACATATTTCCATCCTGGAAGAACTTGGACTGATGAACAGAGCCTGTATCAATACTCCCAAACACTCAAGAGCTACCAACAAGGTGTGGGATATTCAACAGGAGGACAATTACACTTATCTTTTTCTTCCTGTCCAGTTATCATAGAACCATAGAAAAGTTTGGGCTGGAAGGGACCTCCTGAGGACATCTAGTCCAATCCCCCTGCTGAGATCAGAGACATCTTCAAGTAGTGCAGGTTGCTCAAAGCCTTGTCAAGCCCCACCCGGAATGTCTCCAAGGATGGGGCCTCAACTACCTCCCTGGGCAACCTGTTCCAGTGTTCTACCACCCTCACAGTAAAGAACTACTACTTATCTTTTTCACCATAATCATAAAACAGATATGACAAAGAGTTATACAGCCTTTGCCACTCTTTTCCCATTGTCTACAGCCATCCATGGCATGGCATGGGCTGGTCTGTGAACGGTTTGATCTCTTAATAAATATTTCTGGTGCTTAGCTGACTCTTTGCCTTGAGGTTTTCATGAAAGAAGTGTGTCCCTCATTGTTATCCTAGAGAGAAAATAAATTCAAATAAAATTTTTAATATTTCTAGACTAAAATTCAAGGAGCTTTCATTCTCTGCATCAGAAAGCAACAGTTATATAACAGTTTTCCTTTACACTGCATCACTGGTAATATGTCTGGTAAAAATTGCTGTGAAAATACTGGTGGTGTTCTTCCATTTTAGGTGGAGGGACTTGTAGAAGTACTCATATCAGAGTCTACTACAAGCTTCAAATTAAGCTAGTTTTCCTTAACTTATGTTTCCATTCCACAATAGAAGTATTTTGCTAGAAACTGACAAATTCGTATTTAACATTTGAATTGCTATAGCTTTTTGAAGGAGAAATTTTTTGCATCGTTCAAGTTGATGAGTTGTACGAGTTAACAAGAATCACAGGTAACAAAATCTCCTTCTGCCACTTACGAGGAAAAAAAAAACAGTAAGAAAGCTTGGATTTTATGAAATTACTACTTTTATATAAGCAGTTTCAAGGTAATTATATCTACCTCCATGTAAGAACTGTGTTGCAAAGACCTGACAGAACAGAAAAAAGTGCTGTACTCTCTGCAGAGCTCTCCCCAGAAGATAAAACATTGCAGATCATCTGAGAAAAGTTCTCACTTATTATCTTTTATGTTGTATGTCCACTAGTCACATGGCTTGTATATAAACAGAAAGGTCTCTTTCAGAAGCTAAATTTCAGCTAAGCAATCATTTATCTAAAAATCTTACACATTTCTTAACAATGATTCAGTTAATAAGGTCTATGAAAATGTAATTTAAAAAAATCAACAGGATTAAATGTAGATGTATTAAAAAAAATCCAGGCCTCATATGTAATTAACATATTAACATAGGTTTTAGAGTAGTTTATGATCTAAAGCTTCAGTTGTGAAGGGTCATGAGCATTACCTGAACATTTGAGTGCCATGGTGGCACTCAACCCCATTTACCTAACATCACTCCCACCTCAGGGATAAATAAATAAAACAGCCTGTAGGTCCACCTATACAAACTTCCTCAATTTTTGTCTTTATATGGTGAATTACAATATGAAATACATTCCTTCTAAGCTCAGAAATTCTGTAGTGAACTTGATCCAGAGCAACTCCTACTCATTAGGATGTCCCCACATAATTCATTTATAATCACACTTCATACTGTCATTCATGAATTATGAGGTCGTTCCTAACTCAAAAAATATTTCATCTCATATCATCTCACTCATATTTCTCTACACTAGACTTCTCCACTGGTCAATCAATAGTAAAAGCAGACAGAAAGTCCAGTAGTTCAGCAGATACTTGAGCTTTTCTAAATCTCCAATTCCCTTATGAGTTTGGTTATTTTCTTCATCGAAGACAACATAAGAAATAGCCCTGCAATCCGCTTGTGTAGTTTGCACAGTGTAGAGGGCCCCCCAGTAGAGGGCCTGTTAAGCCCCTTCAGAATTTAATAGTCATTTGGCAAAACAGCTGCTTCTCTCCCCACCCCGCCCCCTCCTCCTGTTTTCCCTCCTTCTTCTCTCCCCCACCTCCCCTTTCACTTTTCATTTTTACTGAATTTCCAGCAACATTTCCCCAGGCTTGATACTTTCTTATTGACACACTATCACATAGGAGGCTATAGAAACTGGGTAGCAAACAGTCAAAGAAAGAGACTTAAGATGTTAGAAAAGAGTTTTTAAAGTAAAGGAATATTGAAATGCAAATGTTTTAACAGAGTTAAGGCAGGTCATTCTTTTGATTTCATTTGCAATGAAGTAGGTTGTGAAAACACAAACTTGTTAGAAGAGCATACTGGTAATTCTTTGTATTTTAGAAATGTTTTCATCCCATTCCTAAGAGAAATAACTGCCAAGGTGAATGTTCTCCGAGTGCTATAATATCCATTTCTGGTTGAGTTACAGCCCTTTGGCTGTTAGCTGTTTTCAGCTTATGTAACCATATACTGATATGTCTTCTCTCTTTCCTTGTTTTTTTTCCCCAAACAAGAAATGTCTTTTCTTAGTACTATAGTAAGACAATGGATGGATCATACAAAGTATTAAACCTACATATAATAATAACCACAAAAAGAGCCAAACCTGCAAGGCTTAACAGCTTACAATTCTCTCTTGTCTTGGGACAAAGAAAAACTCTGAAAAACTACCATAAATCTTATTTAACATCAGCATGAAGAGACTCAGACATACTTTACATTAATGCCACACATGGTTATTAAAAGATTAATGATATCTTAATAGCTGGTTTACTAAAAAGCAAATCAGTGGACAGTTTAACAGATTGCTTACAGGCACAGAAGGTCTAAGTGATTTTAACACTTTTTACTCGCACTGAGAAGCACTATTCACCTCACCATACTCCTGTATGGCTGTACCTGAAGTATATCTGTTAATCATTTATAAAAATTCATTAAGCAGTATCTTTTAATAATACTTTAAGGTTTTACAGAATTTAAACGCAAATCCAACTCCACTAAAGTTTCCTTGGTTTTCTCCACATTCCTACCACTGTTTACTTTGCTAGGTCTCTCTGTGTTTATTCAGTCTCCTTTAAAAGTACAAATACTTTTGAGACATTAAAATGTTACCATTTTTTTATCTCCTTCTTAAAGATAATTGAAAACCACAGACCTAGAACACAACTTCACCTTTTGCTTTTTGTAGTGGGTACAACAATCACAAATACAGGATATCCTCTCTCTATACAGTGTCTGCAAGTTTACCATTAGAAGAGAAAAGTTCACAGCCACTGACTCTAAGCTTAAGGTAGAGTCCTTGGCTGTTCTGGATAACTTGTGACGACTGATCACTGCATAGGTAGTTTTAATTATTGTGAATATTTACCAGAGATAAGAAGTTTAGGTCACTAAAGGAAACTAAGTATGCCATAACTTCACTTAATTTTCAGACACAAACAACTTTGGAAAGTATCCCACAATCTACAGAATGAAAAAAAATAATTACAGGGTAATGAAATGAAGATAAATGAAGTAACTTAAAGGTATGCAATGAGAAATTATTCTTATGCTTCATCTGATTACAAAATTGCCACTTGAGGCAGCTGTACAAATTGTGATGGTTGTATTATCTCCATGCTGTTCAAGACATAGAAATACAAAGAATGTGTTCAAATGAATTTCTGATATATGCTAGTTTCTACTGCAAAGCCCGTGTAATAGTTTCAGTGCTCTAAAATCTTCTGTAGAAGGAATCTAATACTATACAATATAGGTGCACATATAGAGTTATCAATAATTTGCATTTACAGTGCAATGGATGCAACTTTCTTGGTTACACCAAACACCTCCTGAAGTCAGGACGTTACATCTCAGAGTTCTTCACAGTACCTCTTTCTGAAGGGCTGGATGATGGAGCTGCTGTGGGTTTTCTCTGGCTCATATACACCCCCCAAGACTCTCAGAGCCCAGCTGAAGCTCTGCTTGTCAGGAGCGGGACCACCATACAACATTCCCATCTTTTTTTCATATTTCAGAATAGAATATATAACTGTAGAATTCTACAGATGTTGCTTACACCACCTTTTTCACATCAGTACCTTTTCATGTCTGTTTTCCCTAGGATTCATTAGTAGCCATCCATACACTAAACACGCTTCATTTTGGAGACATTTTAGTGAATTTATTCTACTTCAAAGATTCTACTCAAAGTTTTAGGAATAATCAGTAAATAAAAATTGTAGCATGCATGCTTATGTACTTACAAAGGCAGTTTAAAACAATACATTAGAAAATGTTTGGAAGAAACCTTTCAGGTCTACAGGAGCGTTTGATACCAGAAAACATTTTAGATTAGAGAGAAATGGGCCTTAAGGAAAAGAAAAAAGAAAAGAAAAAAGAAAAAGAGAATACATTATACAATTGAAGCATGAAATTCTTCAATAGTTTGACAAGTTGTTGGTTTTTTAAAGCCATGATCCTTTCACTGAGAACACTACAAGGACATTTTTGACCCCATTGTATCTCTGTGTACCCTCAGCTGAATACAAAGGTTTATGTTGTTATTACTGCCAATAACAAAATTTCACGATAGAACTGTTTACAAATTGATCTATTTCATTACAATTATGTGCTGTCATTTTCTGTTTCGTTTTAGATTTTTCATAAGAGAAGTAGCAGGGACTTTATCTGCAGTTTGTTCTTTACAATTTTTTCTCAATGGATCTAGATTTCAGCCACCACAAAAAACTGTTTTGAATACCAATTATCTTGGTATTCAAGTAATTCTTGAACATTTGCATGTTATTTACAGATATGTATCCAACTGTAAAATTTTAATCTGAATTAGACTTTTGAAACCAGCTTATTTAATAATAACTACTAACAAATCAAGATGCTCAAAGAACTTTGTGATGGAAAATACTGTAAGCCCTTCTCCAAACAGAAAAGCATGCGGTGCTTGGAGCCATGGTTCAGGTCACTGTGTGGGAGCAAACAGAACTCTAGCCAAGACCCTACAAGCAATGAGTGGAGAAGAGCGAATGCTTTCATGTTTCTTATCATCTATATTTCCGTTTATACATAGCAGGAAATGACTGTCTTTCTCCACCAGAATATGACACTATTGATGCTCACCAAGAAAACAGGATACCCAAAAAGAGGCAAGATGAACCTGTGTGCTCCCAGCCCAAAAGGAACAGGAATACTGTACAACTTTGTTTTAAGGAGCTACTGCAAAATCAGAAATCTTTAATGCTGCCATTAACTGAAAACACCACGATACTAGGATGAGATGCACCTCTTTGTCCATATCCATCTTCTCCCATATTTCATGTAATAAATTAAGACTATGCCTCCATTGGTTTTGATCATCTATCACTATGTCAATGATTATTACAGCATTACAAAATAAACAACAGAAAAGCTGTAGTTTTAAGGAAGATTTATAGTGAGTGAAACACATTGAAACTTGACTTTATGAGAGTAACCAAATAAATCTGATGTTTGCTAAACCAAAAATTTTTAAAAAGAACACCTAGCATAGAATATCAGTGCTGAAGTAGTGCAGTATAATTGCCAGTGCAGGAAGGAATAAACACCAACTTAATAAAATCAGAATCAGATACATTAGCTAGAGAAAAAGTCTATCAATGCAGACTATTTAACTGTCATTATAGGTTATTTCTCTATAGTGTGACCTTCAATACTGTCCAAGTTAATTCTACATGCCTGCAATGTCTTAAATGCTCTGCATTTAAAAAGCATTAAGCTTAAAATAACCTGCAGTTTAAGAATAATGGGTTGGGGGAAAGAAAAGAAAAAAATCCAAGTAAAAAATCTGAAGGCTAATGTTGAATCAGGTAGAGTCGCCACCCCTTAAAGACATGAAAACTGTGACAACAGAAGGTTTTCTGTTTGTTTGGGTTGTTTTATTTTGTGGTTTGTTTTTTTTTTTTTGTTTTGTTTGGGTTTTCTCTTGTATTTTTTTTTTTCCTGAGATTTCTGATATATCTCTCCTGCTTTTATACTGAACTAAAATGAACAATTTTATACAATACCAGCACGATGATGAAAGGGTGCCAAATATATAGAGATGCCTGAAACAGGAATCTGTGCTCTGACAGTGCTGAGAGTATCCACCACACAGTTGCAGTTTAGCACCTCTGTGTCTTTTAGCCCTCTCTCATATGAAGCTTGGCCATTCTTGCAGCACTCTTCTGCATCTTTTTCATGTTCCAGCAGGAACACAGACAAAGCCATGCGAGTGTTGAAGTTTTTATTTGTTTATTTGTTTTAAAAGTGTTTTTTCTATAATTTCTTCTAAGAACTGAGAACTTCGCAATGGAGGATGTGCACCTTGCATGGACCTACTGCATGATTAGATTCAGCTCTTACATGTTACTTTAGCTGCCAAGCAAATATATGTGATTAGTAGCATAATGAAATGAAATACAGACCAAGTTGTACCAGAATTAATTAATACATGTTATCAGCCATGAAAATGTCATCGCCTAAATTACAGCGATAATGGTCACACGTATGCTTCTTTTAAAGTGGCCTGAGATTTAATGTTTGCTATGAAGAGATACATCTTTGTAAAAACTATCTCAGCAGTCTACTTGTCTTTCTTTCTCAAAGTGAAGTCAAAGGAGCAACAGAACAAGACAAGCTATATTCTAGATAGTAAAAAGCCACTTCTGAAAGTGAGAGCATATGCTTTTTGTCAAAGGCATGACTGCAATAGTCTGGAGGTTGTGAATAGATGATGAATTATTCCTCCCAGGTCCTATCTTCACTTGAGTGAGGGAAAGATAAGGATGCCCTTAATTAAGAGTCAGTCATCCTTATTTACATTATGCCAAGTATACAGATCATAAGACGTTTAGGAAACTGGAAAAATGAAATAAACCACTGCACAGGTTGTCCAAGAGCAGTTGCACATTCAACTGTGTTAGGATACGTCTGCCTCACTTCATTTTAATAATTTGTCAATTATTTGCCATAACTGAAAAATGTCTCATCTGGGATTCTGACTCTGTTGCAGACTAAGCACTGTTGAAAGTCTCTTTTCACAGAGACAAAGCCAACACTGTGTTACCTCTGCCTTTGGTTAAACTGCACAGTTTGCCATTGCATTGCGGTGGATCTCAAATCTAACTGCAAATGCCCTTGAGCAGAAAATCTCTGTGGGCTGAGAAACAAAGAACAAGGGAACGCAACAGGATTTTCCCTGTAAACTCTATGCCATACATTGTGCGAGTTCTCTATATCATAAAGTCAAATGCAGAAAATATGAGCAGGAGAAGTGTAAGAGAGCTGTGGAACTGTGTTATTTATTTTCCTTCTGTACTATCCTGACACTGACCTGCATCAGGCACAGAGTACAATAGAGAAACACAGGAAATGCTGGGGGCTATAAGAGGGTCCTGCATGGCTCCAGCAGGACTAACACTTACATGGCTTGAAATAAACCAGAATAATTTTAAACTAACATATAGAACTGTAGAAGAAACTCATCTCTATTGTCCCCTATTGTGAGGGTATGCAAGAGCCAGCCTGGATCTTGCTCCGTCTTGAAATTCATTACTGTTACTGTTCACAATATATTTTAGAACTTACATGCATAATTCCTGACTGTAGTGAAGTTGAAAAGGTGCAAGAGATGATATATCTAGAACACTGTCATTTAGGAAAACAACAAAAAAGCAAGCAACAAACCAGAACAAAAAAATTGTAAAGACTGAATTATCTGCATTTACTTAATAGATTGTCAGAGAGCTTTGAAGGTTGATGATCCATGAACTAAAACTTTAAGACCTCAACATATTATATGATAATGAATTCAAAGGTACCATAACGAATTACTCAGCCTATAATCACACATTCATAATGGGCACTAATGGAGATTATGGTCTAAATTATGGACTATTATGCCTAATCTGAAATTTATATACTTTAAGAAAACATCGTAGGATTCATCACATTGACAAGTTTCCACAGAAGACATGCTCCTCATGACTTCTGTACTTGGAAACGCACCAGAGGTAAATTTGCAGAGTCTCCATTTCAGGAGGCCACATTTATTAAAGCTAGCCTTGTCTTTCACTCTGTAATACAGTAATAAAGTAATGCAAGATTTCAAACACATTAAATAAAACTTAATGTTTAACTTTTAAGATTCACTTAAGCCCCACTCTGTTTCATTCCAAAATGGGGAAGATAGACATAAAAATCAAGACATTTCATGTTGATATAATTTGTCATTTGTTGAAACTGCCTTTCTTTCTCTGGTTTGCTTCCTATAAACTCAAGAAAACAATAGGAAATTCATAGAAATTATCAAAATATTTTGTTTTGTTTTCTTTAGAAAACAATCCAGAGGAAAAACAATGGAGAAAAAAAAAACAAACAAACAAACCCCACAACAGTTATTTATGAAAAATACCCATACTAAAGAAGGTTAGATGATAGGACAAACTCAAACAAGTAAATGATGTAAGACAGTTGCTGCATGCATGCTATTCACATAATACATTCATTAGTGAGAAGGTAAAGAGAGTCTGATTTTAAAGCCTGAATTATTTTGCATTTCTCTTTGTGAGGGGAGGATCAACAGCAGTTTTCTACCATCTTAGAATTAATCACACTGCTATATAAATCCTCTATATTTTAAGAACTCTGAAAGTGTGATTTCAGAAAAGTTAAATAATGTATGAAACTGAAAAATGTCATTCTTTTAATATCTTTCTCCGCGTGAAGAAAAAAATTGCAATTACAACTATAAAAACTGATTGTAACCTTGTTTTAAAGCATTACAGAAGTTGTCATTGTTTAGTTAACCAATTCAGATTCAACAAACGTGACCTATTATATCCTGAGGGAGAGACCTATTGTAGCAGTAAGCAATACATCTCTACACACTTGTAATTCAAAAGCACTGAGGCAAAAACTGTCAAAACATTACTAGAGTCGACAAGGATGTATGGTTCATTAGTCTAGGAACTGATGTGTTATGGACCCGTTTGTGATCAGCCTGATAATTTAAATCAAGTTGCAAGTTTATGTAAACCTGCTAGAACTCTATTATTAAATTTCAGATCATGACTTCAACAAAGGCACCCGTAATTGTAGACATTTATCACAAGGCCATAACTAGCCCCCTATCATGTCAACTTAATCAATAATCAATTTATAAAATATCATTACTTTAATTGAAAATCTCTATCTGTTTCCCTTCTATTGACTTTAAGGGCCAAACTGCAGCATAACATCAGTAAGCCAGTCTTTGTTCATTAACACAGAATTAGACTGTAAATGATTCAATCTTTACAGGTGGTTACATGTGCAGAAAAGAGCAATCTGCAGCTGCAAATCTAGATGACCCCTTCTCCATGGTGCCATAAGCCTGTCCAAGCATGTCTGACGCTCACAGCAGTGCACACCTGACAGCGCTGGCTCTTGGGTCCCCGGTGGAGTATACTACCTGAGCGTGTGAAGTCTCTTCATCTCCCACTCTTTACACCCTTCAGAGTGGTATATAAAATATGCAGCCACTTCCACACTGGTCTACTGTCTATACTCTTATTGAAACAGGACAAAGACTTTTGAGCAATTAAAGAGAAGATGAGGGATTGCAGAGTTGGGCTTGTGATCACTGCCTCAATATTTCATTCATTGCAACAGGGCACTGCAAAACAGATCAAGTTCAGCTCCAATGGCAGTGTTTGCATACATGATTTCAAGCATTAAGATTTTTCCTAAGAGACAATCTCCTTTATTGAATGATATTACATACTGATACCTGCTTTCACTAGGTAAATTTCTATCTAGAGAAAAGAAAAAGAAACCAGACACGATGACACGCTGGAGGACTGTAAACATCCAACGCTATCAAACAATCAGTTCACAAGATACCCTCCATCATTAGGATTAAATTGCATTTGTCCTATAGATAATTGCTTATCTTTTGATACTGTTTTTCTGCATATCAAGAATCATTCTATTAATATTGCAACCTTTATTTTGGGCATAGAAGCATAATTTCAAAGTTTGGTTTATCAAGTTTGCACACTCTAGTGAAAGAAGTCATTGCTGCCATTCTGCCGCCCTGAGGAGTCAAAAAGGAGGTGCCAAGTATTGAACCTGTAAGTCTACCCAATTCATATCTTCCCTATCACAATACACTAGAGCTCATTTGATTAATCACAAGTTTCTGCTTTTTATACAGCTTTTTATTCATTTATGAAAATTATTGCATGAAGATGGGAAGGAAAGTTAACTTGAAAATATATTTACCTTTCAAACAATTTTTTTTCCAGGCAATTTATACTGAAATATCATACAAAGTCACACTCATTTTAGCTATTTTACATTTCTGTGATCATTTCAAGTCATCATTAATTTAAACATTTTTTCTAAAAACGCCAGAACAAACATTTTGCAAGAACTACCATCTCATATTGTTCTGTAGCCTCTCTATCACAAAACCAATTTCTGTAGACCAGAGCATGACTAATGGCAGGCATGTGCTATGTCTGCCAAAGGACTACAGTTTCCTCCCCTTAAAATACACAGAGCTTTTGGGAGCCTTTTTGTCAACAAATTCAGAACCTGATAAGCCTGACAAATCAACAGGTTTAAACGCCTCAGACAGATTTCACCACTGCTGTAAATGTGGAGGAGTGAATAACCTGACCTCCTTTTACAGGCTGGGTGAACGTTAACCTTTGTGAACAGGTAGAAGTGGGGCAGAGCAGGACACCATGGAGATGGACAGAAGAAATTAAGAACTGGCAGTACACCCCAACCATTCAGAACAAAGAACTTGCTTCAGGACGCATGCTTGTCAGACTACAGCTCTAAAGGATGGTCAGTGCCCCAGTACGAGATATCCCAGATTCCAAAAGGCTTACTTCTACGCCATGTAATGTCAAAGTATTGACAAATACATAAAATCAAAACTCTCTCACAGATGCACAAGAAAAAGCAAAAATTATCTTCCTATTCAATAACAAAATACTGCATTTATGACTTAGCCATAACATGAAAAGCTCAGGGGCCAATGTTGCTTTTCCAGGTGCAAGGTCCATTAGCTACAGCTCAGAACACTGCTGGTATCCGAGAGGTTGTCAGATTGCACCAAAAATGCCCTGGAAACAAATCAGATATTGTCTGGAACGTCTCATTTTGCTGAGGGATGAAACTGTCTCCTCCTAACTGCACCACTTCACAGTCCTATTGCACAAATTGCAAAAAGGGTGTTTCCCTGCAGGCCATGATCAGAAGTCAGTGATGCAGATGAACTTCCAGAAGATGCCGGAGAAGGCAGAAAGTAAAACACCAGCTTTCTCCAAAGGGTTTCCATCTATCAACAGCACTTGCATTTTTGTCCTCTTTCTACCAAATGAAATTATTATTTCTGAACAGCATTAATGCCAGCACTTTTTCTTCTTCCAGAGATGCTCCTTTGAACATAAGTTATTGTGGAAAACAGAGATGTGCATGCATAGAGCAGGAGACTAGCTAGAATTTGTTTTGAGAGGTATCATTGTTTCAGAAGACAATCAAAAAAGCTTGTGGGGGGTTTTTTAAAGTTCTATAGTGTGTATACCAAATTTGTTCTTTGATGTCAATTCCTAGAAGTAGTTTATATGTAAACACTAAAAATAATAATAAAAGGGTTCATATCATACCTAGCCCCTTTCCATAACACAGTGACAAGGCTACAATAATAAAGGCTCAAGGAAAATACGTACCTGCACTGAAGCATAGCAGTAGAGGAAAGGTATTATTTAATGACACAGCTCCAGAGAAAACTCTATATATATATTTATGAGAATTTCCAAATGTAATGATGGAAGTTTTTAACTTGGAAATTCATGAGAAAAATTTATTGTAACATGAAGCTACAAACTTTTATGTTATTTTTTGATTTGAGCACAGGTTTAAAATGAAATCAGCTTTCAAAGCAAAACAGCTTAAGATTCTTCTCTCCCTCAAAACCAGATGATAATGAAGGGTAAAAGGAAGCTTGTCTTAGCTTATCCAGAAAAGCTGTGTGATTTCTTGCATATACTTCTGTTTTCAAAAATAAAGTCAATATCCTGGTTGTGGCAATGCAGCATACTTGCTGAATTTTGCTTGCTTACCAGTTTTGAAGCAAAAATTTCACATGGATCAAACTTTAGATATAAATTTTCACATAAACACTGTTAGGGAATGACTAAAGGAGTTAGTATTATATTATTAAACACATCACATTGCAAGATATCTTAATTAAACATTATCACATTACCCATGGAGATAATTCCTGTTAAATGTAGGTACCCCAAAAATAAATATACATGAGTAAACATTTGCTGCAATTAACTGAAGACCACAAAAGCACCAGTAAAGATTTTCTTTTAATACATGTTTCTTCCACAACTTGGATAAAATATGAAAGTTTTCTCATTGACCAATATCAAAGCAGAATACTGAAGAAAACTTAACAGTAAGAAATGCATAAATTTGATGTTAAACTATAGGTTTCCACTTTTTTTACCCAGGTCTAGACTCCTCTTTCTATCTCCCTCCTCACAGATCAATGCATTTAAGAAAAGCTGGAGATTAATGTTTCCAGTAAGATGCCATTTGAAACCAGACAGGATCTTTTTGCTCAGAATCCCTTTCAGGGTTCCTATGACTTTCTGTTAATTTCATTATTTGCATTATCAATTTTTCACCAACCTCTGTAGAGTGAAGATATATACACCGATTGAAATTGCCTACCTGCCTGCTGGTAAAAAGGTTTACAAGAGTCTTATTTTTATTACCAGCAAGTAGACTCATGCTATAAATAAGTAACATATCCAAATTTGTATTATTTACTGACTCAGCAAAGTCATCAAAATTTTAATTCCAAACACAAGGGAAAAAAGGCCCTTAATAATACCATGAAGAAAAGTATATTTCCAATTCTGTTGTTCTCCAGGACTTGGTCTCCGATTGGTGTGTTAGTTCCTAAAAGCCTAAAGGCAAATTTAAAAAAGAAATAGTTTGTGTCCCAATACACCAATTGGAATAGTGGCATTGATAGAGACCTTACTTAAGCCTCTTATATACCTAATTCATCTCATGACACCTTCATTTCTAACCATCATGCTGTCTGGTTTGTCTGGTAGCTGAAATAATCACTGGGCAGTAGTTCAGATTTACTGTATACAGTGGATTTTGCATACAAGCTACTTGCTCTTTTCTCTCTTTGCTGCCCCAATATCATTTTAACCCAGCTACTAAGTCTGTAATTCCTTAACTACTGATGAGTCACCTAAAGCCACGAAGTCTCTGGTGCCCATTTGTGTGCCACCTCTCATCATCCCATGCCTGTACTCCCATGTACTATGGGGCACCCTGTGTCCCCACCTCCAAGGCCTGTGCTGTCTCACCAGTCTGTTTTCTCTGTGCTACACCATTATGTTAGGATTCTGAATACCTTGATCTATGCAGAATTACTGCTCGTCCCTGATATCTTTGTGAAAACATTGTTGCTGTACAATATGGAGATTAGTAAAAATAAATTTAGGTCATTAGAAAAGCTGCTGCTACAGCAAATCCAAGCATAGTGAAGCCTCAAGATAGGTCATAACAAGCTGGTTCAAAGTAAGTGTGACAAGCCTCATCCCAGAGGCCTTGCAAATTCAGTACAAAGCCTGGGGCCTCTTGATGCACTGTATGAAACAACATACTTGCTGGGCTAGGGAGCTATCTGCACCCTCCCATCCTTCCTACACAACCCCTCTGAGCAGCCCTGCAGAAGCTGGTCTCATATTCCCAATCCAGCTCATTACCACAAAACAGTGCTCCAGCAGGATCCGTGTAGGCATGCTCACTCAGACACAACTTTTGCATACAGCTATTTGATATTAATCTTGATTTGAATGGAGCGCTCATTTTCTTCAAGGATATCTCCATCATGCAACAACTGCCTAACAGTTCAAGTAGATGAACTTGTGTTCAGATATGACATTTTTTTCTGTTGTAGACACGTAACCACACATTGACGCCAAATTATTCTTCAGACTACACCTTAGAGTAAATAGAATATAGATGAGGCCTTCATTTTTCTTCCAGATTTCACACATGCAAGATTGCAAAAACTTTTAAATACATCTAGACATTTGAAGACACTGAGGTGCTTTTATGAGCCATGTCAGAAAGCCACTTAGCTTTTCACTTACAAAGGAAAGAAAAAATAAACAAACAACAAAAAAAATCAACCCACAAACAACTAACACACAAATACACCCCCACCAAAAAAACAAACATACAAAAAAATCC
>VWZY01008424.1:251442-299871 GCA_013399075.1 Chloroceryle aenea
GTAAAATCTCACACTGACAGGGCCTCCCTGCTGGCTACACAGCAATACTAATGGTCTTGTAGTGGTCTTTAGACAACACAGGGATGTCAATATAATTTTTTTCCACTTTTCTTGCTTGCCAGCTCCCATCTGCAACCAATTCATAACCTCAGTTACTCATACCTTTGCACAAATGGACCGACTCTCCACCTACACATTTAGCTGTCCCTTTCCTCACTCCAGTGCTTCTCTGATCACTGTGACAGCCTTTGCAACTTGTCCCTCCAAATCTGCTTTGCCTTTAATATTTCACTAAAATGCCAATGAAAACTGCCTTCACCTCCCAGGAGCACAAAAATCTTCTTTTCTTCTTCAAGCACAGTAGACAAAGCCTATTCCCATCAGACTAAACAAATAAGCAATAGAGTCAGAAAATCAGGGACATACATTGAAGACTTCTCAAGTCTTAACCTCAGAACGCTTCAGAGATATTAGTTAACTCCTTAGGGAAAATATTCTACTTTATAGAAAAAAAAAAAAGTTATATATGCATTTAGCACAAGTGCTGGAAAAATACAGAGCATACCTTTTGGGGAGCAACTACATAAAACATTCTAAAACCTTGTGTCCACAATGTTTACATTTTCTAAGCAGGCAACTGGCTGTAGAAAAACACAAACACAGCCATGTATAAACCAACAGTATATATAACTGGATGCTAAAGATGCCTGTGAGGGAAGACAACCACCTTTCATTCAGCACAGCAGTCCCAACCTTCAGGAACACTGGGGATTTAGGAGCCATCAAGTCTGGCCAGGGGCCACATCCCAGTGTGGCTGGCCTGGGCCTCAGGCAGAGCTGTGCCCGGTCAGCAAGCTCCCTGTGGGCAGAACCTGCCAAGGAACAGCCAGCTCCTGCAGAACTACCTTAGCTGATGCAGATAAGCATCCAACAGAAATCAAGCAGTAATACATAATTCATTGGTCACACAAGGCCACCATAAGAGTTAAACTAAGGGGGATTAAAAAAAAAAAAAACAACAAACCACAAAAACTAAAAGACAAAGAAATTCTGTTGCTTCCACTTGGTTTTCACCCAAGACAGGTGCAGTACCAGGCAGGCAGGGATGCAGGGCCAGGACCCACAGGCCACAATCTCTGTGGCCACCACAATTTACAAGCTGAGCACAACTGAAGCGGTAACAAAACTTGTGGTAATGGAAGTATTGCATTCAGTTCTCATGTAAATGTTGTCTTTAAACAAAGAAAAGACCCACATTACAAATGACAGAATAGAGTCCAGGAGGTCTGTCACTACCATCAGTGTCAGTCATCTGCCAGGCCTTGATATTACTCCCTTAGGAATAGAATTTGTCTCTCCCTTAGGAAAGGCAAATCAAAACTTTGTTAACAGAATATATCCTCTGGTGTGATACCAACACACAGTACAATATAACATTGTTTTTAAAAACACAGCACAGAAAGTAAAGCAAAGAACATGTTGAAGGATAATGATCTTTTTAGCTGAGGTTCAAAGTTAAACAACCAATCTTATTTTGGGAGAACCAGAAGGATGTGCAAGACCAACAGTGGTCCATGGCAGGAAATTTTGGGAGCAGATGTTTTGAAGATTTGGAATAACAGGCTGAGTACCTCATTCTCATTCCTCCAAAATTCTCTCTTCCCTCCCAACCTCTGTGTAGCCACCCTGTTCTCCAGCTATTATCCCAGCTGCTCAGCAGAGCCATGCTTAGACTCTCGAGCCTTGACATTCAGCTACTAGTCCACAGTGAATCACCACCTCCTTGTATTCCATAATTCATCTGCAAGAACTGCAATTGCAACAGATGGAAACCTGATGCAAGTTCAGATGCATTCAAGAGCTAGAGGAATTGGGTCCCATATTCTGCAACTATCGCTAACTATTGTTTTAGAGCAGACAAGGTACACCAGACATACATACATAAATAAATAAATAATCCCGATTACAGGTACTGGTTTCAAGGACATTACCTTGAGTTCACAACATTGCATCAGTCCAGTAAAAAGTGAGAAGACTGAGAAGATCCTTTCCCCTCCTCACTAAATTAATTTAGCACCTTGAGTATTTCTTGTAAGAATATATTGTTTGTGGAGGGTGAGGATTTGGCCAGGCTACCCAGAAGTCTGCAGCAGTTGCTCATACATTCAAGCACAAGTATAGAAGAGTAGTTCACATTATTTCCATAACCATGACCACTTAAAGAGTTTTAATGCCTTTTTTGCTTCCTACAATGCATTTTTGACTAAAACTGTATTAACAATTTCAGAATACCATTGCTACAGAAAGATATGGATTTTTTAAAAGCATTTGAAGAATCATGGAAAGTGAAAATTAGTATGTAAACATCTTATGTGAAGTGGAAGCACAGGGAAAGATTAACACCTTGCAGAGAAGAAGTGGGAGGCAAATGCACTATAAGAAATGAGAAGACATTCAAGCAAAAGGAGCTAGAAACACTGGTATTCGTGAACAGGAACCAGAGCAGATGATTCTTTGAGAATTGTTATTGCATGGAGGGAAACAACAGGTACACACCACTCTCAAATGATATTCAACATTAGAATGTTTTGTTGGGATGAACCATCTTATTTTGTTACTTTACATTATTCATGGGGAGCATATCTTTCAATTCAAAAACCCTGCTAATAATATTCATTGCAGGCCTCCTAGCAAAACTGGTGGTAAAATGTTTATACAGAGTAGTGCTTTTAGCATGTCAACATGTAATTGAATAATTTTTCATTTTATTTCCAGTGCAAAGGTTATTATCTTTAAATAAGATGCTTCAGAGCAATTAGTAGGTATCCCATTACATTAGCTTAGGAAGATAGGATTTAAAAAAATGTTTTATTTATTTTAAACTTGATACTGAAAAACACAAAAAAAACACCAAATTATCACAGAGATAGATACAAAGTGTTTCACATTTGGCTGATTTAGAACCAACATTAGTTTTCTTACCTGTAGTCAAAATAATTGGGCCAAATCCCTGGCAGGTACAAGTTTCTAAAGTTTGTTTTGTCCAGTCTACATTCTTTGAAGTTCAAATCTTAGCTTATGACCTGACTCTGGATTCATACTCACTATGACCCTTATCAAAAATTGATAGGATGAACTTCCTATCAAAAATTGTGTCATCACAGAAGATTTGACAAAAAAAATAATAAAATAAATCACCATACTTAAAAACAACAAGAAACTTCCCCAGAAGCCCCAAAATTTTGACACTGAATTTTCACTGGTTTGTTTATGAAAGCAAAATATTTGCAAAAACTGAGAACTGCTATTTCACAAGATAATAAACTAGCATGATCCAAGTATGATTCACACTGAAAATAGGGACATTTCTTAGTGAAAATAGTATTAAATTCTCACTGGGGTAAATTTGCTCAAAATTTGTTATTTTGCCTAGAGCAAAAACATCACATTGAATTCACGTGGTGTTAGAACTGCAACCTCTGTCAGATTTAGACAAACTCTCCTTGAAAACCCACATGTAAAAACACTCCAGGAAACAGCTTTCATAGGTGTACAGATAAAATAAAACATACAACTTTCAAATACATTTTAATTGATATGGCCAGCCTCATTATTGAAAAAGCCAACTTTTCCAGAATGCTTATGAAAGAGTATTATGAGCTCCTCCTTGTACTTAAGAACATGTGAAACACTTTCTTGAGCTGTGGTGATATCTCTTTCCACACACGCACACACACACATATATAGATGCAAGATAAGAAAGCTGACAAAATATTTACCTTGTGTTTTTGCATTATAGGCAATTCTTCAGGATTTTTTTTTTTTTAATTAGAAGTCCAGCTCCTCAGTTTAAAAATAATTATGAGTCTCAGGTAAAAGAAATTATATCAAGCATCATGTTCAGCTCATAACAATCCATAGGACTACTGGCACAGGGAAGAGGTCCTCTTCACCACACCATTAGACAGCAGCAGGGATGAGGATGAGGTCTAGTTCAGTATACTAGCACCTGGCCTCTCTCAGAGGCAGCAATGTACAATATGCTCCCAACTGAAAGCCTAGAAAAATCCCATTTCTCCACAGTAAAAACTCAAATCCAGGATGTACAAGAACAGCGTAGGGGGTTTCATTGACAAGAATGCAGATTTCAGACTTGCATTTTTAAATCACCTAGATAATATAAAAACAACATGATTTGTATTAATTACAGTTTAGAGAAAGTTATATTTTAATCTTCTGCACAGTCCATCTACCACTACTACAAGCTTCTTAGCCAGGTAACTACTCAGTCTAAGTAAGACCAAAAAACTGCCAACTTCTCAGTAACAAGTAGATAAAGGACTCACTTATGCAGCAACAAGCCCTTCATCTCTCAGTAATCATTACACAGCTTTGAACTGCTGCTAGTATAATGCACGAAGCAGGAATCTAGGAACAGATGCAGTTTCATCAGTTTAACATTTAGTCATATTTTAATTCACTTATCTCCTACAATGAACCAAATCAAACTATCAAATGCTAGGACACTTAGATATTCCCACTACCTTTACAGTGAAATTGTGATGCTAAGCTTAATAGCCCAGATGTAGCAGTCATTAGTATTACGACACTGATTCTTAGTGTACATCCTTAAATTGTTTTAATTTTAGGAAACTGCAACTTTGAAAATTTCCCATCACTACCACTATTTATATTACAGCCTTTTAATTCTTCACAAAACCCAAAAATTTTTAGGATAATCATATATAGAAGACTTTGTTGTCTAGGATGTTAATTTAGTTTTACATTATTGCCATTCCAGCTACGGTGTCCTGGAGTATGAGACTTTCAGTCTTCCCACAGAATTAAGTCAATAGCTTCAATTCAGTGGTTCCAATTAAAACAGAAAAAAAGAACAAAAACTTATCGCTTGACCCCATCAATTTTTTATTTCAAAATTATTGCATTGAAAAGAGACTACTGTGACTTTTAAGTCTTAATAACAAGTCCAAAATGAAAAGCAAATGCAAGGATTTACCTTTCAGTTTTGCTCCATATACAGTTGCATGGACTCATACAATCAAAGCAAGGTAAGATGTATAGAGGAAGAAAGCAAAGCAGGAGTAGCCAAAATGAAGCAAAATGTTATCTTCCAAAGCTTCAGGGAAAGTATTTCTTTTCAATTTAATTTAAGGATAGAGGGAGGTATGACAGGAGCAAAATATCAGCTATCTGGCCCACAACCAAGCAAGATCTGGTGCCACATTTGCCCCAGAAGCACTTAGGATCTGGTTATGGTGGGATTAAGTATCATGCTTAGAGCTCACCCATAAGTTTTTCTTTGTGAAAAGAGAAAAACAGCCTCACATTAAGGTCCCAGCACAGCTCCTGCCCCAGCAGTGACAAAGCAGAGCAGAGAAGTCATATAAGAGTTAAAATAAAACAGACATGAAAATATGGGCTTGCCTATGTAAACTAAACAGAATATTAACTCACCATAATCCTGGGTGAGGGATCATGAAGAAAACAGCACTCCTGGGCAGAACCTAATCTTATCTGCCTCCAACGGAAATTATTCAATACTCCTTATTTTAACATCATAAGGAAGATTCACATTTTCTATTAGAAAGCAGTCTTGCTCTTTTCCTGGCTGTTGGCCACCACTGAGACTTAAATCAGCCATTGCAGAGATAGAAATAGCAGCTTGCAAAGAATCATTAGAGGCTATTTCCTCAGTTTTCCTATTAAAAGATACTTTACTATCTGAGGAATGACTATGTGGTGCCTGACTATCAGAATTACATACAACTATCACACAACAGAGAATCTGGAGGTGAACTGAAAAAATAGTAAAAAAAGAAATGTGAAAAATCAGCATTTTCACTTTCTAGTGTATTTGGAGACACATGTTTCTATTTTACTTGAACAAAGATCATTAAGTTCAACAGCCTACATCTGGGTATGTGGGTACCCAGGAAGTAAGTCATAAGTGCACAATCACTTCATTTCCTCAGGCATAGATAGTAATTGTTATTATTTGTGTTTTAGTTTGCAAGTCTTTAAGTATAACCTGGAATCCCTATGTACTTATGACGTCACACTGTCTATGCTTACTGCACTAAATACACCAAACAAAACTTACCAAAACAAATTACTTAAAAAACTTACTTAAAACAAATCAAAAAGTTCATGATCCAAATCAGAGTTTTTGTTCCCCTTGACATTTTTATATCACCACTTGTTTCGATTCCATATATAAATTCAATAACTGTAATTTTCCTGGTTTACAAATGATAAAGTTCCTGTAGATTTATAATAAACACAACATAACAATCCAAAGCATTTCAAGACAACATTTAATTTCTGATAATACAATTGTGGTACAGTATCCTGAATTACTGTTCTTCTATTTATTCACCTGTGGATTCCCAGTTTATATCACTCTCACAATAGATCACAACTCCAAAATACAGTGCAGCAATTTGTGAAGAAGAAAACCACAGACTATTTCAGAAAACGCAAGCTGCACTGTCTTTGTGGACTACAAGAAATTAAAACAAAAATAAACCAAACAAAAACCAGATAAGCCCACAATAAAAAAACAAAACAACAACAACAAAAAAAACCACAGAAGCATGGGAAGTTTATTTTCATAAAATTTTCATTATTTTTAAGATATTTGACAGATGATTCTCAAAAATGTTTATGGCACAGCTTGAAGGAAACAATATAGATATCATCTCATTACACACACATGGTAAAAACCAGTCTTTTACTAGTAAGAGTTCACAAACCTAAACAATGGGATGGATAAGAAGAGAGAAGAAGGGCTATTATCCCTACAGGTACAAGTAGTTACAAGATCCCTACAGAGATACAGAGACTAAGTGACATGCTCTAAGGCACAAAAAGTATTTGACAGATACAAGAACCAAGTCTTTATTCCATCCCTCTACTCTCCCCTCACCAGTCTTAGCCACAACAACATCCATCTTTTCAAAATAACAAGGCTGGGCATTGTTTTATGACTTCCCAATTCCAGATGCATAGACAGGCTGGGAGAAGTTGAAAAATAATTTTGAAGCGCCTTGTTATAGCAGCAAGTGTTTGACAACCACAGCAAGATCTGAAATCCCTCAGGAATTTGCAAAATGAGACTCGTTAGATAGTTCCATACCATAGCCTTATATAGCCATGAGAAATCTTGAGATAATTTAGATATGAAAGGAACCTCAAAGTGCACAGATAGGTATGGCAGAGAAGAAACCATGTTAGTAGTCAGAACCACAGAGGAGAAAGACGGGAAAATACACACGGGGCGGGTTGTTGCTGTTTAAAAAAAAAAAAAAGAGAGAGAATAATTTTCCCTTCCCACAAATCAGCTTTTGCAAGATCGCTTATAAATAGACAACTTTAGTCAATTAAGAAATCCCAGACTGTTTTCCTGATATTCCCAATGTCTCTGCTGTTCACAGGTGCAGGTCTAACTCAAGCCAGAGCTAATTTCAAGTTCCTTTGTAGTTTAACTCTATGAAGCAGCACAGCTGTAGCAATGGCCTCATTATGTATATTACCTACTGGTTTTACTCTTGAATCTATTTTAAAGTCCTCCATGCACCTCCCTATTAGCTTAATATTGAAGAGTATATCAAAGGCTATGTTGCTAAGTTGACTGAAAAATTCAAAGCACTCCCAGGGAGACATTGCTGCTGAAACTATGAAATAACAGAGGTCACTGTATTCTTTCCTCATTGTGATATTGCTAGTTATTATACTCATGACCAAAACCTGAACATCTGAGAAAGGCAGAAGGGATTGAGTTTTTGCATCTTTGCTGACAACAGGTTTGCCAGAGAATGTAACAATCAAAAAGTTAATCTAGGCAATTAGCTGGCTGAACATAATTTGTCTCAGCTGTTTTGTACTCCATTCCATAAATCTGATAAGTGCTTATTGTACATTAATTTAAACAACTCACCTATGAGTAAGGGAGAGGAGTATCTAGTGATTACAGCACAAGTCCCTGGGCTATTACTGTAGCTACAAAGCAAAATTTCCCTATAACATGTACTTGGCATGCAAAGAATCTCCATCTCATTAGCACCTGTAACAGTAACTGAAATTTTAGTATTTTTATTTAATAAAATAGCAGTACTCGAGAATTCCATAAAAAAAAATAAAGAGTCAGTGTCTGGAGAGAAGTTAAAATTTCTATACCAAGCACAAACATGCGTGGATAGGCCAGTTTCTGGCTAGACTTCTTACTACTAATATTTAGTACTGCTCTTACCCACATTAGCTATGGATGCTGGAATCAATGCTTAATCTTCTTGTGTACATCTGTCTTCATATACTTGGGGTTTTTCTGTTTTTCTAGTTGTTTTATAAGAAACATAGCAAGTCAGAAATTAGAGAATGTGACAGCAATGATATCGCATTGAGCAAAGGGGATTGCGTAGTCTAAACCATATCAACAAACTATCTAAATAGGCAAAAAAAACTAAACTACACAAGAAAGCAACAATGATTCAGGTTCAGAATTTACATTTTCATCACTTATTGGCTCTGAAAAATAAAAAACATTACAAGTTCAGAGTGGATGTATAACAAGAATTGTAAATATATAGTAGGAAACTGCTGTTTTGTGAAAGGCCTCAGGTACCAGGGTGAGTGTGCTGAAAGTGAAACTTCTGAAAGATGTTACTTCAGAGAAGCACATGGTCCAAGAGATTAATAAAGCTGCAGCAGTTCATGAGTTGTCATTTAGCAGGATAGAAGCTGGTAGACCAGAGAGAAACTTACTTCAGCATGGTGGTTCCTCTGAGCTACTCTCAACACAGATACACAACTGACACTAAAAAGGACCCAAGTAAGATTGTGCAATTTTTTTTTTTAATTTAGAAACTAAAAAATAATAAAATAAACCAAACCAAAAAAAAACCAAAAACAAAACAGCACACACACACACACACACAAAACCCACAACTATAAAAACCCCACCAAGCAACAGAACAAGTCCACCTTTCTAGTGACCTCAGGTTTTGGCACACCAGCGGATTCTATAGAACTCAGTGCTTAAGATTCAGTAGTATATTAATTCACCCACAGATGAATACCTAATCAAATGATCTTCCACCTTGCATTCTCCCAACTGTAATGCAGTACCTCATTTGTTAAGTATTATATCATAATTTAAGTAAATTTTTAAAGCAGAGAAAGAAAAAAATAAAAATCTTACTGCCAGCATCTTAACAGTACAAACTGAAGTGTAATCATTGGGATCACCCATGTGTTACTCGTCATTCATAAACTTTGTACCAGACAATGTAGTCAATGGTACCTACACAACCTGTGAGTTCCTATATGATATGGAGTCAGAAAAAAAGAAATATTTTAGAGTCTCATGACTTGATTTTATTATTATTATTATTTAAAACAGAGGAAAAAACCCAACAAAATAAACCACAAACAAAAAAAAAAACACCAATACATCTGCAACAGCTCACCAGAATCACTGAGCTGAACACAGACAAAATTGTGTAGCACATGGAGATTGCTGGCATCTGTTTGTCATGTAAAAACAGACTCCCCAGTTTTGGAAAGAGAAGAACAGAAAATAAATAGAAAAAATAAAAATACAGATTTTTTAGTAAGCAAGATGCTGACATGGAACATTAAAAAAAGGCACAGCAGAGTTTAACATACTTTCAGGGATCACATCACCTGCTGAGGGAAGTATTAAACTCACAATTTGCCACAAGATCGTCATCCCTCATGCAAAGAGTCAAGATTAATGATCATAACAAAATAAAAACAATGCAAAACACACTTAAACTCTTTCCATAACAAATGGGACATCTCCAAGCTGAAACAATATCATTCTACTTCCCTTACTGAGGCAGATATAAGATAGGAATGTCTCAGTTTTTTTAGGAAAAAATAAAATTGACTGAAATATTTCAATGCATAGTGTACAATAGCAGGAAGAATTTTGAGACCAAAAAAATACCTTTTTATTACAACTGAAGACATCCTCCTGCTCAGTACTGCTGTTTATAGAGCTCATTTCTTATTATCAGGTCTCCCCTCTTCCCTAGCATAGCAGATAAAAGAAGGAACGAGACAAACTGTGCAAACAAGAATAAACTATTTCCAAGATGCAATAGCTCAGAGATAAATGTCTCTCCCTGTATAGACAATGACATGCTCTTTCATTCTTTATGTGTTATTTTAAAATACTTGAGTTCATATGGTATATGACTGAGGAGAGAAGCTTTACTTAACTGCGCTCCAATGATTCAAAACACAGATGTCAGAATAATAGTAATTAAAAATATTTAAGGCATTATTTCCTCCATCCCCTTGATTTTGCACATTTTAGCTGATACTGTTTCTGGTTCCAGCTACTGTAAAGTGCTGAATACCTCCAGGATCTACACGGAAAACATCATAAGGACTGAGCAGACGTCCAATGTTTGTCCATATAATAAGTAAGGGAGAAATACCAACATGGGTATAATTATTGTGCCACAGACTGAATTTCAGTGACAGTATTTCCCAAGTAGGGAAGAAGAGACAGGAGACAAGAATCTTACCATAGTCTACACACCTGAATTTTATACCTGATAACAAAAGAAGAATCCTATTTCTACATCATATATTATGGATTAGAGAAATACAAATGGGAAAGCATTTGTAGATAAAAACAGCACACACAACTTCAGATTCTAAGGGACATGAAAAAAAAAATTTTAAGTACATGCACAAGCAGAAGTTCCTGGTAACATTGCCCAATAGGTAGCAAAGAGATTAATATCTTCTTTTCCAACACAGTAACAGCAAAAATACAAATATACATTGCATCACGTCCTTAAGAACAGCAACATTTAATGTTCAATTCCCATAGTTATGAGGAAGCTTGTAAATATTTTTAGATACTGTAATAGCATATGATTATAACTTCATGCTAATTGCTTTAATCAGCCCAACCCAAAGTGTTATATTATTTTCCGTAATTAAGCAATGCCACGACAACCAATGCTTTTCAGAGCTATTATAGTACTTTCTAACGCTATAATAAACAAAGATCATGCATCTTAATTATAACCAATAAAAATTCCATACACATTTAATTATATGCTACAGTGAAATTCCCATAACTTTAAAAAAAAAAATGCTCTGTCATGATTATTACCATGTTGCTAATACGAGCTCACACTAATAGGCTGTGCCCACTATTAATGTCATTACAAATAGTTTACATCAGGAATCTGTATCTCCAATTTAAATGTTAATGGACTGAGTCTTTTTCACTTATAGTGCAAGAAAAGGATAAAGATATTGAAGTCAATGAGTTTATGTAAAACTGGTAAGTAGAATATTCTGGGCTCAATCTCCAGAGGTGTAGTATGGAGCATAACAAATTCTCACATACTTTTACCTCTAGGTCTTGTCATTACAAAGAACAAAAGGAAAAAAGAAAAAATCCTTAATGTATGAGACCGAGAAAAATCATAGGTATCTTAACTGCCATAAATCACGGATTACCTTTAGGTAAAAAAAAATTAACAAGGCATGCTTCACTTTAGCATGTGAAACACGCTCAGACCCCAGGGTAATAGTGCCATACTACTTATTTCTACTGCAACTCCCAAACTAGCACGTCTTTCTCTGAGGTGTCTGCATGGAGGAAAACGAGTGATGTACAAGCACCAATCCCTTGGAGTTCTGTCTAGAGGTCACTAGTGAATACCCCCACCATCACAAACTGGAAGTTTGAACAGATAGCACTCTTTCTTTTAAAAGATGAGTTTAAATGATATTGCACAAACAAACCCCATTTCTGAAGTTTGTTATCCCCTTCCAGTGTGTAGGCAACACGATACCTACTAGGTAAATGCCCTGAAGTCCTTGGTTTACAAAGGTCGGACATCAATTCTACCATTACTCAGATAGACCAGAGGCTATTCTCACACTTGGTAACTTACCTAGATAAGTTCACAGGAGTGAAGCAGATGACCTAAAACAACTGTGTAAAAATAAATCTGTCTGTAAAACAATGCCTAGAAAAATAATTTGTATTACCAATTGAATATAAAATCTTCTAGTACACAAAATCTGAAATACTCCCTAAATAATTTTTACCTGAGAGTGGACAATGTTTGGATGAAAACAATGCTTAACTGAACAATGAGCAGCTGCTCCATTCCAAGTACTTCCTATTTTATTTAAGTCTCGAACCTTCACATAGACAGAGAAACTACTTTTTCCTCCTACTCCTTACAGAAACCCAGGCACTGGCCTGTTCTCTTGAAGCCCCATTACCTGCTCCCAGAACCTAGATCTGCTTATAATAAACCCATGAGGAGACCACCTAATAGGTGGGACAAATCTCAGAAGTGAATGAAAAGATATTTTGCCCTTCCCCATCCCAACACTACTGTACCCCCATTTACAACTGTCATCATTCAGCTGTAGCTCACATCTGCAATCTCTGGTCCCATTAAGTTCCTACAGCCTTAAACAGAATTTATCCTGCCTCAAGAGAGGTATTTGTGTTGCATTTTCTGTGTTTCCCTTCCATTATTTTATACTTCTGCTCATTGTTACTTTCTTTCTTACTAATAATTTTAGTGTAAGTCTTTAGTATTGTCAAGTAACAGGCATTAATTAGGCCTGGTATGCAGCTCTACACAAATATATACCAGGAAGTCTTCCTTGCCACAAAGGGCTTATAGAATATTATCTCCTCTTTTTTTTTTTTTTCCTCCTTCTAACCTCTCTCCATTGCCCTATTTCCTCACTGCCTCCTGCCTCATTTTTCTTTCCTGTCATTTAAATTTTAACACAGCTTTGCAATACCACTTTATTAGAACTGCAGGAGCTTAGAAAAAATATCTCTATGAAATTCTCTATTCTTTTATTTAAGACTCTTCAAGACTGAAAAAAAAGCATTATCAAAGTAATGGAAAAAAATATCTGAGTCCCAACCAGCAAAATTAAGAGCAAATTTCTGGACTTGCATTTCAATGTTGAGTAAGGAGAAGCAGTCAACATCTCTGCTGTTTGGGTTACAGTCATAAACAACACAACTGGAAACTAATAATTTAGTGACTTCTTTTCTAATCAGTGTTAATGTCACAAGGAGATTACAGTATTTAAAAGACTGTTTTAGACTACTTAATATACAGGACACTTTTTAGAGCAGACCTCCTTTGCTGACCAGGAGTGCTCTCAAATGCTCAGCCATAAGCCAGCATGTCCCCTCATGTGACCATCCTACTGTCTTATGCATCAAAGTAGACAGTTCTAAGGAAAAAAGATGTAATGAATCCTTCTAAGCTTGGTTATCTCTACAAAATTGTAATATTGACTTTTTCCTGGCTACAGAACCTTATGAGCCCCATATCTCCCTCTTTCTTAGAAGCTAGTTCAAACTTTCCAAGCCATTTTGAAATTCAAGGCTGGCCTTCACAGTCTTGCTTCCCCTCTTTCCATTTCAGAACAGTAAAGGTCAAATTTCCTGCAAAACGTTACCAGAAAAGAAATTACAGTGTAGAACAGCTAAGTGCTTGATATCTTTATTTAAATTGGCATGATGAAAAAGAATCGTTTCTGAAGGTTCTGTAAGTCCCTAAAACGACTAGCAAAGCATAGTTGCGTGAAGATTAATGGATTCTTCCCTAATCCCCTTTATAACAGATGGACCACACCATGGCCTGTCAGTGATCCATGAACCACAGCTGGCCCATCTCATTTTAGACAATCAGGGATTAATATTGTCAAATCATCAGTCTCCTAAGAGACTAGGACTTACTACAAAAGAATGAGTTTTCACCATGGTATTATTTAAGTGTTACTAACCTGATCTTAGGGTTTTCTGGAGAAGGAGCTTTTCCTGCTTACTACATTCAGACACTGTTGTATTACCTGTGAATGGCCAATTTTGCCCTTACGAACTTACATGTAGTTTTGATTGCCTTCAGTGAGTTAACTCCAAATACACAGATACCAGAGAGGAATCAGTGATAGTTTTACTACTCTTAGAAAAACAGATTAACAATAGGTACAGAATGTGTTCATTAAACACTGCACTGGTCCAAACAAATGATTAAGAATATAAGGCACTTTATCAGAAAACAAAGTAGATCATTTTCTTCCTCATAAGCCAAACACGGTGTTTCTGCTCTGTCAACAACAGCTGAGCACACCACTCTTCATTTAAGTCTTTCGGAAATCCTCTGAACTAGGATAAGATGATATCAGACACCTTTAGGCTGGGGTACAGAGTTTTGGGAGGGTTTAATAAGCAAGTTGGCAGTTTCTTTTCACAGTCAGGGATTTGCCGGGGAGAGAAATGCACTGGATCCTTAATGCTGCCATTGCCCCCAGTGTGAGCAATCACCTACATGCTCTTGCTGCAATCTAATTTCTCTTTTTCAATCCCAGTATCCAGCCTAGACATCCAAAATCTGCCAGCAGAAATATCAAGATCTGAAGAATAATCTGCAGGTATAAGAGCTGTTAAAGAAAAAGGCTGTGTACTTCATTGTGTCATGTAATTTAATATGTGGCATTCCTGAAATACATTACTGGTATAAAAACAGGTGAGAATTTTATAACAGGCTAAGTGGCCTTACTTTCCCTCCTCATTTTAATGGCTGATCTGGGATTGCACTTGACTACTTGTTATTTCAGGTACTCACTAGCATCAGTGAGGAGCTGGGTAGAATTTGTACCTGATCAAGTTTTGTAGAATGAAGACCATAATGGATTTCTCTATCCTTGTAATGACTATTCTATTACTGGACAACAGTACTCCTTATTTCAGTATCTGTCAGCAGAGCTGTTACAAACTTTTTACAGAGTTTATAACTGTCATTTAAATTGCTTTGGGATTAAATGTTTTCATCAGACCAGAAGTCTTTCAGGCTGTCTTTGGAAAACAGACCAGAAGTAGATGCGTCTTCATTGTAGACACAGTTTCTCATATCAATGCTAATTTAAACCAGAAGTAGCACAGATAAATCTAAAGAGTGCAGACTTCAACATTAGTAGTTTTATATTTTTGCAATCAGATGCTGAGTTAATGTTCTCTATTATAGAAAATAAAGGAAACATATAAGCATTTTTGGGAAGGAACACCATTCAAATGGGCACTCCAGAAAAACAGTAGCAGACATGGCTTTAGAAGCTTGACACAGAGCCTAGGTTTGAATGGCAGCATTTAGTCGATAAGGACCATCCAAATCACATGTCCCTTGCAGGGCAAGTCGTATCCCTACCCTGCAAACTCTTCAGCACAGCTTGCCCCAGCTACATTTGTTTACCCTCAGAGGGAGCTTCAAGAGACACAGCTCCACTCCGACATTCTTCCGAACTGCCTAAAGGTTTGGAACAACACCTTTGGACCCAGGAAATGTTTTTTTCCTACTAGAGTAAGAAAATATGTAAATATGTTTTCAAAGAGCCTAGAATTTATTGCCCAGTTTAGTTAGTAACAGCAGTTTTTATTACATGACAATAAAAAATACTTTATTTGCATATGTTCTCTAGAATTTGACTCATCTTTGTATAGCATCATAAATTACTTCTATAGCATCATAAATAAAGATAGGAATAATATCCACTAAGTAATTAATCACATGTCAGTATTTTTATTATATTAGAAGATGGTCCAAACTTCCCAGCTTCATTTTCACAGGATTTCCAATTGTTTTAGAATGCTGTAGCTCAGTTATAGGCACTAACTGGAAACACTTCACAATAAGTAGAATTACTGCAGCAAAATCTGTTCATATATATGTATTCCTATTTAGACAAAGAGAATTCAACATGCCCCCTGTTGACACAATGAACAGCAAAGTGTTATAAGCTTGTATCTTCAGTTTTAGCAAGCAGTACATTTCTGGATCATTAAGCCGTCAACAAAGAACATTTCTTCGCAACATTCCTCTTTTCTTGCTCTCAACACTTCAGCCTTTGGTGACAAACAGAAAATACTGGACCAACCTTACTCTGTTCCTTTTTCATCATTCACCAAATTATGGCCTACATGCTCCCAGGCTTCTGCAAAAGTGCCACTTACTCATACAAGCATTTTTCAGTATGAATGCCAGTGCTGGGAACCCGTAAGTTATGACAGTTAGGGAAAGATTAATAGAAGCCACTATCATAGTATTTTAACGTGACCTAGAAACCGGTTATTGAAGCATTTGCTGACAGTGGGAACTCAAGATTTTGTAATCAGAGGGTTCATAATAGTCTCTGAACACCAAGCAAAGAGTGACTAGTTATTCTGTAGGATATAAATAGTTACAAGAAATTGTTGCAGAGAAAAAAAGTGTGAATTACAATGGAAGAACCATTTTAGTAATCTCGGGGCCACGCTTTTTTAGATGGGTTTTATAATCAGAAAATATTTCAACATATTGATTAGGGTCTGGCAATGAGAGTTTATTTTGTGCTAAGGAAGAAGTACCACAGCTTATTGAACATACTTGAATATTTTTAACATCCATACTTCTTCCCTGCACATAAAATAAAGCTGGGCTCATTTGCTTAGTATTTACATATGCCAATATACAAATAAATACTCCCTGCTTTTGATTTTTTTAAAGAAACTTACCAAAGCAAGAATGGTCTCAGTCTGAAACACTGCATCTCCCTTGTCTTAAACATATAAATGTTTGAAAGTGTTTTAAAGTTTGATTTGTTTTTTTTTAATTGGTAGAACAGACTTTATTTTCCAGCCATCCAAAAAAAAAAAAAAAGAACACAGAATTCAGAAATGTCCAAAGCTTGATCAATTTAATAATCACAATGAAAATGAAGCCATTCAGTTCCTTTGCCATGCCTAAAAACACCAATATCCAGAATTAGAGGAAAAAAAAAAAAAAAACCAAAACATTCCACAACAACATTGTCCAACTAATTCACCTTAAACAACTCTCACACCACCAGAGGGACGTAACCTATAGATAATCACCTTCTGATGCCTCCTTCCTGCTTTAACCTGCTAAAGGGACTTCAGCAGCAACCAGCCCAGAAATGCAGCATGTGAAACAGTTTCAGAAGCAAACCACACAAAGTTTTGTAAATCAGCACTTAAATTTATTTCTAATAGCTTAGACTGGTCTGTTTGATTAGGCAGAGATTTTGTAACAGAAATAGGGTTTGGGTTGCACGTATCTTTAGTCAGAAATGAATCCTAACAAATGCAATTTCAACACTCCCTGTGGAGAACAAATACAGGCAATGTGGCTATCAGCACTAAATTCTTCATCAATTCGTACTGACGGTCTTTTAGGAAAACTGAATAATGAATGCATTGAATGAGCTGAAGTCAGCTCTTGGACAATGGAATAATATGCTAAGAATACATTTGGATCTGAAGAGTTCACTGAGTTATTAACCACCTAATGAGAGACTACAGTCATTTATAATTGGCCTAAAAAAACAATTCATAATGGCCATGGCAAATTTACAGTTCACCCTTGGTTTAGGTTGAAATTTAATTGCAAGGCTCTGAGACAGTCTCTTAAAACATGTTTACTGTGTGTCTGTCATTTATTGCATATCTGATAACTTTTACCAAGAGAATCTGCACAGTTCTGGTGATAAGTGAGGGGATTGCTTGCTCATTTGGTTATTAAAAGTTCTTATTTCAGAAACTTGTTACCTGGGCATTCTAGATAAGTCATCTTTGTGTTCAAGAGACTATTTTCAGTCTAATAGCATCTTGCACTATACTAATACAGAACTATTTTTAATAAAAGAAAACACCACAAAACCAAACCAAAACCAAACAAAAGCATTAAAAACAAACAAACAAAAAAGCAACCACCAAACCAACAAAAATACAATTAGCAGCACAAGATGTTTACTTCTGTCTTGGTTCTGTTTCCCCATCAATCACTTGCTAGTTGAAGAACTAGGGTCAGTTGTTTTCTATCACTGTGGAAGAGTTCAATTTCATAGTACTAAAACTCGCCACTTCATAGCAACAGTTTTGATGACACACCAGGGTAAAGCCTGTATAATATAAAGTAGAGGATACTAGGAACAAATACTCTTCTGAGGTCAAGGGAATTGAATTGTATAGAAAAATAAGACCTGAAAAGCAGTATAATAAAGGTATTCAAGATGATGGAAGTGCTCAATAAAATAGAGATTTAGATATTTTTATACTGATGAAATAAAAAATATTAAGGATCACTCACAACTTAAGAAAGAAGATATAGCAAAACATATTTTAACTACCTAGCTTAATAGTTCTGCTTATAATATTGTACTTGTTTCATTTATTTTCAAAAGAAATATAAGCATATATACTACAACTATCTAAAGAGAGACTCTAGAAGATGACTTCCTGAATGGCTCAGCTAGCCAATATTACAGTTCCTTGAGGTAGAATTTCATGTGTTTAGAAATAAAAAAGTAGTAAAGCTTCACTGAAGTCACTGCAGCTATAGAGATCCATCAGAGGCTGTGACACTCCTAGAGTAATGGATCTACCCCACCTCCATCAGACAGCATGTAGTTTTTGCATGCCTAATTCTATCATTATCTTTTCTGATTAATATCACAATTGCTGCTTGCTTATCACTTTAGTAAAGGGGTTTTTACGTTGTGGAAAGGACCAGGAAAGATCTGGTACATGAAACAGAAAAAGACAAATGAGAAGTTCCATTTTAGAGAGAATACCCTTTCAAGACATTTTCCCCCTGGGCCACTGTAACAGAATGCTGTATTTAAACCAGCAGGTCATGCACTAGAAGATGGTTTAACTGCTAATTAACACTAGATGATATACTGAAAATTACATGCTAATTAATTCTCTGTAGATCTAAGTGCCCTTCCTACTATGTCATTTTAAATGAACATATTAACATCAAGAATAGAATGGCATTAATTACGAATTCATATGACAAACATGTGAAGCTATATTAAATAGTTGATGGAGGTTAACTAAAAGGGAAGATATGGGTCAAAGTTGTCCACCACAGGCCATGGTATCATAAAGATACTACACATTAAAAATAAGAGGACATATATTACCCACTCAATCTTTCTGTCAGTTTGATGTTGGTCTCATATTAAATTTTTCTTGCAAGACAATCACTATTCAGAAAATAGGATTCAGCTGTTCAGAATAGTGAAAATCCCCCAAAATGAGAGCAAGTAAACTGAAAGGAAATAATCATATTATTTTAGAAAGTGACAGCATTTTTCTTTTTAATAAATTAACTATTCATGCATCAAAACCATTTGAAAATTACAAAGAAACTGGGAAGTGTAATTACCTCTGTAATTTAACAGAGGTAGCTAAAGAATCAATACTCCAGATATAGTTCTTCATCATTCCCACTCTAGAATAAGAGAAGCAGTTTAACTTCCTTGTGCACAACATCAGAACCCAGAGCTACTGGTTTAGTATCTTTTAATTTTGAACTCTGGAACTACCTCAAACAAAGTAAAATCCAGTCACTACAACAAAGATCAAGTTATTAAATGCCAGGCATTACCCATTGTTCTAAAGGATCTCAAATTCCAAGTGCTGATTATAGATCAGCCTAGTTGAGGGTTTCAAAAAGCATACAGAAGTGGTTACAGTGCTAAAAATATATCCTGTGTTTGTCATATAATGATACACCTACCTACATGGCTATTTCTGTGGGGTTTTCAAAAGCTGAGATTCTGCCTTCTAGCATCTTCCAAAAAAATTACTGGTAATTTATTATCACAGAAATATTAGCTTTCAAGGCCTAGTCAGCAGACTTTGAAAGTCTGTGCTTACAGTCCATATAATCTTATGGAAACACACATGTATATATATAAATGCTTTTATATGAGCAATCATGGAGGCATTTTGAAAAGCTACATTTCAATCTTGTTTTTGATGTCAGAGGTACCATGTCTGGGAAACAGCTGACTATACCAGACTGCAGGGCCAGAAAGGAGGAGTTTCATTGAAAAAAGGTGAGTGTAGCTTTCATAAAGACACATAAAATAGAACCTAAGACAATTCACAGATGATGGTGCTAGAGCAACAAGAAGATCATCATAGCTGTCTCTAATACCTTCCCCATTTAACAAGGAAACAGTGTAAGTTTTCTATGCCTCCAGTTAACATTACCTTTACAAACAAGAGTAAGATGTACCTCCCCAACAAGAGTAAGATGTAGCTATCTTTCCTTCAGTCACTTCCTTAGTATTTGTACCACCACTTGCAGGTTCCTACTGCAAGCCAGGTAACCAATTCCTGAATTTAATTTGGGAAAATATTTTCCATTTAAAAAAAATAAAATTTAAAAGTGTTTTGATTGTTTACAAAAGTTCCACTATCTATCTATATATTATCTCCGTGCATTATTCTATTTGGTCTCCTACATTTAAACTCTAAATATTTCACAATAATTTAAATCAATACATTTAAAATCATTTAGGAAAAGAAGCTTCAAGAAGAATATCCTTTCAGTTCAATTAGATATGTATATAAATAGTGTCTTTTTCTATAAAAAGTCATCACTTCAGTGAGTATTATGCTTCTGAATTAAAAAAAAAAGACCCATGTGCAGATCATCTTAAAAATTAAAATCGTACCTCCATAATGCATATTGTTCTACTGGAACTAGAACTCCTGCTTTATGCATACATAGTAATAAAGACATTTGGAGTATCTGCATTAGAAATAGTGTTCATTTGTAGGCAAGGGATATAGGAAAGAAGAATGTTAAGGGACTTTTGTTTTATTTTAATAGTACACTAAACAACATAGAATCAGGAAACTTGTTCCTTCCCTGAACCAAAGTGCTGCTGACCAAGTCTCATGCTTGGAAAATTAAATTCTTATGTGTTCATGGTTTCCAGGCAAAAGAGCTGGCTTTTAGTCATCTTACAGAGTCCACACTAAGAATCAAAACTTGCCCACATGAGTAGATAGTTCAGTACCCAAAATAACCAGGACCATCTTTCATGGAAGATACAGGCGCACAACTTGGAATATAACTTTCTCTGCCTAGCACACAGTAGTACCAAAACTTTAGGATACATTCAAAGTCTTTCTTGTGTAGTCTTCTGTATAATACACTTCAAATCTGCTATATGACATAGGATACAAAAGCAAGAAAAACAATACAGACAGAAATTACTCTACCTTGTTAGAAACAACTGCAGAACACATGTTAGACAGTTTCAGGCAGATCCAGATCACAAATCCAAGCACAAATAAGAAGATTGATTACATCTTCTGGAAGCTTTATAGCTTTACAACCAAAACCATACAATATTGAAAAAGTTTTTCCAAAGAAATTATCCCATACTTACCACATTTAGCACAGATTAGCCCTTATAGCTGGAAGGAAAAAGCCTAGACAGTCTAGTAAGATACAGAATGCATGCATGGAGTACGAGAGAGGAAAGGAGTGGTGAGGTAGGATAGAAAGCAGAAGCTAATCAGATTCAGACGAATCCTATTGAGGCTTACCATCTACCTGATTCAGCTCTAACCACTGCACCTGATCTTACTTGCAAAGTGCTTATTACACTAACTTCATTTTACATTTTCTGTCCAAAAGCAAAAATTAAAAATAGCATGGTAGCATCTAGCTGGCCATAGATCATGTGATCAGAACAATAAGTTTTGTAGGGATTATTTGTTTTGGCAAGGTAGACCTCTAAAGCACTGATGGACTTTGAATAGATCTTTTAAGTTTGCAGTGACAACTCCTCCACAGCTGGATTAGTTGACAGAGAGGTTACTCAAAAAGTTTTGTAATTAGTTAAGTAACTGCAAACAGGTGGAACTTGCCATTAACAGAACAAAGCTACCATAGGGACAGCTACCTCACCTCTTTGTCTCAAATACATTGTGGCTTCTGCTCAGGAGCTATGGATTACGTTTATTAGACTTGAACATGTTCTTAGAATGGATAAGTGAAAACAGTTTTTTCCTGCTGTGTATTTTACATGCTTCTTCTTCCTCCATCATGCCTTTTGCTTTAGGGGTCCTCATGCATGCAGCCCAAGTTCTACTCATGAAGACTTTCACGTAAGCTCTGTACTTGTAGACACAATGAGAATTTGAACTGTTTCCTCATACAGTGAAGTTTGCATCACATCTGCTATCAGAGACTTTGGTATTGCCTAATCACTCACCTTGTGTAAGAAAAAGAGAACATTTAGCATAAATTTAAGAGGCTCGCTCATTTACGCCTTCACTGCAAGTGGATATTGAACCCTGCACAACTTCTTATGAGGAGAAAGCACAAGACATCCTATATCGCCTCTCCAGAGGTGCTAAAACAGTCACCATCTTTTACCTGTAGGTCTTTCTAACAACTGCACTATTTTTCAGGCGTGAGTAACTCTAGTAGGACCCACGAGTGCTGAGGAAGCGGGCTGATGTTGTTGCTCTACCACCCTCCATCATTTTTGAAATATCCTAGAGAACAGGTGAGGTGCCTGAGGACTGGAGGAAAGACAATGTCACTCCAGTCTTCGAAAAGAGCAAGAAGGAAGACCCTGGAAATTACAGACCAGTCAGCCTCACCTCCATCCATGGAAAGGTAATGAAGCATCTCATTCTGGAGATCATATCTCAGCACATGAATGAAAAGAAGGTTATTAACAGTAGCCAGCATGGATTCACTAAAGGGAAGTCATGTCTGACTAATCTGATAGCCTTCTAGATGGTGTGACTGAATGGGTAGATGTAGGGAGAGCAGTCGATGTTGTCTACCTTGACTTCAGCAAGGCTTTTGATACTGGCTCCAATAACATCCCCATAGGTAAGCTCAAGAATTGTGTGTTAGAAGAGCAGGCAGTGAGATGGGTTGAGAACTGGCTGAACAATAGAGATCAGAGGGTTGTGATCAGTGGTGCAGAGACCAGCTGGTGACCTGTAAGTAGTGGTGTTCCCCAGAGGTCAGTTCAGTCTTACTTAACATCTTCATCAATGACCTGGATGAAGGGATAGAGTGTATCCTGGAAAGCATCCCCATGGAGATCCTGTTGACATCCTGTTGGACAATAAGTTACCCACAGAACAGCAATGTGCCCTTATGGCCAAGAAGGCCAATGGTATCCTGGGGTGCATAAAGAAGAGTGTGGCCAGCAGGTCAAGGGAACTTCTCCTACCCCTCTACTCTGCACTGGTGAGACCACATCTGGAGTACTGTGTTCAGCTCTGGTCTCCCCAGTTCAAGAGGGACAGGGAAATATTAGAGAGAGTTCAAAGGAGAGCTACAGAGATGATGAAGGGGCTGGAACACCTGTCTTATGAGGAAAGGCTGAGAGCCCTGGGGCTGTTTAGCCTGGAAAAGAGAAGACTTAGGGGATCTTATTAATGTTTGCAAGGATAGGTGTCAAGTAGAAGGGGTCAGTCTCTTTTCATTTGTGCCCTGTGATGGGACAAGAGATAATGGTTACAAGCTGATACACAGGCAGTTCCACCTCAATGTGAGGAGAAACTTTACTGTGAGAGTGACAGAGCAATAAAACAGGCTGTCCAGACAGGTTGTGGAGTCTGCTCTAGAGACTCCTGACAGGATGTTCAAGACCTGACAGGATGTCTTCCTGTGTGGCTTGCCCTAGGCGTTCCTGTGCTGGCAGGGGGGTTGGACTTGATGATCTCCAGAAGTCCCTTCCAACCCCTACTATTCTATGATCTGTTGTTTCATGAACAGACTATTCTCTGAGAAGGACCCACTGAGATACTTAAAAGGAATTTCTAGGGCTTTTTTTAGCAATTAAAATAATTCTTAATTTTGGTGAAGCACTTTTAATCACAAGTGAGCCAGTTTAGAGTCCACAGTTCAAGGAAGTCAGGAGTGTTTAATTCTGCCATAGAATTTTAATAGAGCTTGTGTGAATTTTCATTTGCCACTTCAAAACAAAATAGATGTGGCTTAAATTCTGTTAAGAAACATTTCACTAAGGGAGGGAGGGACAGAGGAATCCAGCACCCACACTGAAAACAGGGATTTGATTGGGAATCATTAGCACAAGCATAATACGTCATGACTGATCACAGAGGGAACCATCTGAGCCACTTTTGGCCTCATTTTCATCTGTACGAGATCTGCAAGATCTAATTTTCTTTTCTTCCTAGCCTTCTTCTTTTCCTCTTTTTAAAGTGATACAGTCTGTGAGAACACATCAACATGGAAATTAGTTCTAAAGATTGTTGCAATAAATACCTGCCAAGTATATACTACTAGTAGAATTTATATTTTTTAATATGAAGAATAGGATTAAGATATGGAAAATTAAAAACTATTTCATATCTTGCAGTTTTACTCTGCTAAGTGGAGTATCAACATGCTTTATTTAATAAAAAAAAATTATCTAAACATCAAATAAGAAAGATGGTTCAGCCACAGCAAACGAAGTGATTAATATATCCACTATATTTTAACAGTAATTATTGTTCACCACAAAACAAGTACCCAGTGAAGGTAGGATTCCCATGACTTGCTTATGCATATATTTTTACTTAAACAGGTATTTTAAATTGATTGTTTCTCAGATACTTACGGTTATCTTCGTAGACCAAATCAGAGAAGCACTCAAATTTCTGTTAGTGCCTTAGCCCATAAACACCACAACAGGGTCTTGCTGTTGTTCAGATCATGGAGTATTTCTAAAGGAGTGCTGTAAGTGAGATAAGAGTAAAAGAAGGTATTGGCTTCTGGATTTGAAGACTAACAAAAAGACTGTATTTAGATCTATATGATCTAAATGAACGTGTCTAAAACATGCGATCATTTATTGACTGCTGAGTTAGATATTAAAAATTGAAGTTCCTCAGTCTACTCTAAGATAATGTCCTACATGGCCAGGGCTTATGCATCCATCCTTCTACCACAATCTGTGCAATTCATGGGTTGGCTCTCCTCCCCACAAGTACCAAGAGTACTTTCCAGATTATGCTTGTAGCCATGCTGCTTCCTAGCCCAAACCAGATTTAGGGAGGAATTAAATACTCACATATTTCTTTCTGGCAAGGAAAAGTTTTTCAAAAAAGCTACTGTTCCACTGAATTACCTCCTCCAATTATTACCACCAACATGATGCTTCTATCTGTTTCATCACCTATTCCTACTACTGCTCCAGTCCCTGCTGGAGTGTTGCAAGAGGCTGATCTCCAGTGCATAAGTGGGGTGCAGCTGGGGCCTCTGCCCCTCACAGGCACCACTGCTTTTCCAGTGCCATCCCAGGAGCTTGGTGAGACAGACAGGGGTTTATAACTCCTCAACTCACAGAAAACCTGAAAAACTGCAGAAATATCAAAGCTATCAGTGTAACACAGGATGAAGCCTTTGTGCTCTTTAACTGAGCAGATCTCACAGCATGAGCAGCAGGAGTTTTGCTCACCTAAGGGCTAAAAAATTTGTCTTGGAATATATAAAACTTAAAGGGCCTTATGAAATAAAGGCATTTATGAATTTATGCAATAGTGCCCAATTAGAGAGTTCTTACATACTAGCAATTATTCCAGGGCTATTTGGCTGCTTCTTGTCCTCTTGTTTTCACCTTGGAGTCTGGAGATATATTTTCCAGTGCAGGATAACATGGAAATAAGCACCATAATCTCACTGGTTTCTATTTTTTTTTGCATGAAAACCAGCAGCAGAGCTGTCATTGAGCTGTTCATTGGGTCAAAATCCTCAGGGGGCCTGAAGCCCCCCCCAGGGTGGTTTCTTTGGGGATGGTGGCACCCAGGTAGAGACTGTCTCCCCTATGCAGCATTTAATCTCCTCTCTTGAGTTTCTCTCCATCTTTACTATAACTTTTTAAACTTTGATTCCTGCAAGAATCAAATTTAATCTGTTTCAGTATATTTTATGCTCCACTGATTTATTCAAAGCTGAATAAAAGCATTGCAGTACTTACGTTTCCTATTTCAGGAGCTATATTATTAGTAGGCCCATTCAGGAACTAGATTAACTCGAATCAAGCAGATTAAAAACTCAAGCTACACCTGTGGTATTCAGCTTGTACTTTAATCTCATCCAGTAAATTAAAAAAAGTCTGGATAAAAATGAGACAGATTAACCTATCACTTGTCTCATAGATGGGTCTTTATGGTAAAAGATGATTCAGTTCTCCTGCAAGTCTGGTAAATTTTCCCCTTCTTTGCTGGAAAATACCACCTCTGTATCAAATTATTCTATTTCACTGAATAAAACAAAATAGCCAAATGAAAGGAAAAACGCTATATGTCTTATGTTTGATTGACATTATAAGAAAAATTTAAATGCTTTCTCTGCTTAATTTTCATTCTATAACTGATAGCTTTATTATTTGGTATTCCTTTTTTTAATGAGGTCCCTGTGTTTATTTTTCTAGTCACAGTCTGGTGTTGAGTGAGCTTTCTGGTTTTAATATAAAGTAAATTTGAGTGAAGGATGAAAATAATAAATATATATAAGAATGGTTTTAATATAACATGTGCATTTGTATATATACATGTGAGATGATCAACTAATAAATATTTTATTTTACTCTATATAGGGTAGAATATATTGAGATGAGCTCAGACAGATTGAACAATAAAATGAATATGACAAAATGGGTTTTAAGTCAGGAAACAGAACAGTAAAGCAATTTCCTGAGTTATTTAAATGCTTTCATTGGAGAAATGTCATTACATACTTGAATTACACTGGAATATAATTATATAAACACCACAAATAACAATGTTTTACCAAGAAAAACAGAAGTTAAGAGAGGGGAATTATTTCCTGCCATATTTCTTTATTTTAAGATCAGATTCTTGTTGCTATAAAAAATAAATCAAAAGAAAGGTTCTAAATTTATTTTAGGAGCCCACGTCCTTTACAATTATGCACACACTTACAGTATGTGATATGTGAATAGTTCCATATATTGAGTTCCCTGCAGGTTTAAGATGCATCCGTTACTCAAAAGCCCTCACTTTGAACTATTTTGGTCACCTTAATCAGTATTTTAGCTTCAAAATTTAGCAACACTGAGGATACTTATGAAGAACCTGCTTAAGAGCAATTAATTATAAACTTTTCATAGGCAGAGGATTTTTATTTTTCTTCTCATATGTTCTTCTTAATTTTGGTATTACAGGTGTTACAATTTTATCACGAATATTTATCTGGTGTATCTATCTGAAATGAAAGATTGCAAAATAATATTATCCAAAAATACAGACTAAATGGACATTCTGAGAAGTTTTGTTCAGGTAGGAATTTGGAACTCATGTTAATTTTAAAAGCCTGAGAGCAGTCAGATGAGAAAATAATTGTGAAAAATGTATTTTGGAGTGTTGTTACCACTTAGAAGTTTTAATAACGAAGTCGTAATTGAGCACAAACTTATTCATCTATATTCACTGATTTTAGGGATTCCCTCAATATCTATGAGTAGAATTTGAACCTCATCCAGTCCCAGATTATCCATTAATATTTGCAAGCCAGATGTGCCTATTCCTACTTACTCTCTCATCAACCCAAGCAGCCCTGAAACAAAGCAAGTGTACACATAATGGGTAAAGGTCACTTTCCTAGTCAGAGATAGTGTATTTCTAGGACTTTAAGCTATATTCTATCACATTGTGAATTAAAAAGCAGGCCTATATGGGCATAATTTCAGTTCAATTACATGTTGTTCTTCATTAATTGTTCCATAAAACTCAATGTCATGTCTAAGCAGCTCATGTCCTCTAAACAAATTTTGTCTTACATTTAGCTTTTGGGCAAGTAAATGACAAAAATTCTCTCCACATGAGTAAGGCACCAAACTGAAACAGATCCCCTCCTCATCTCTCTCTCCTTCCATAGGTTTCACTGATAATATTTATATCCATGGAATCATCTAAGGAATGAGTTGGACACAAGAAAGACTAAATCCTAGTGGATTCCTTTTTCACTCCAGCCCCTGTCACAAATTCCCACATAAGTCAGTCATTTAGGCTTTTTTCCAGAGGCTGTAAACAGTGTTTCCCACAGTCTTCAGCTGGACCCACAAATGGTCAGCAGCTTTACAGACATTCTTGCCTTATTCTGTGTCTCAGTTTTCCCTTATGCAAAATAAGGTAATAACAACTACATATTTTAAAGAGATATTATCTTTGAACAGTGTTTGAATGATAATTATGTTTTATGAAAAGATGATATTCTAAATGGCAACTCATCAAAGCTAATGCAACATAATAATGATGGCAAAATGCAATGGGTAAAGTATTTGTATGATTGTAAGACAGGGAATTAACTCTTACCTGTAATATTCAGTTTGAGAACACACAGAAGCTGTAAGAGTTAAAATATTTATGTTGGTTTTATCCAAAATTTAACATCATAATTTTTTAAATCATCAACAATTGGAAGTGGTCTTGTTTTATTCATTACTGCAAGTTACTCGTCAGCAAAAAAAATAGTGCTTTTCTAAGAAAGCCATGAGTAAGCTGAAATTACTACTTTTTAGGAATTACTTACTGTTTATTAGAGAAATTGCTCTTATATTTTGGAGCTCTTTCAGTGCCACAGTAATTTTGTGTGTTATATTCCAACATCTATCTGAATCTGATGCTTATCTTGCTTCTGAGACTCTTTTTGTAAATTTACTGTAAACTGATAGTGACATTCTATGCATCAAATATCATACCAGCTACATAGAGTCAATTTCTATGGAGCTGGTATAGTTTTTTTGTGGAAGAGAAAATAGGAAAACAGTGTCTATTTCTGTTTCAAATTTTTGTTAATAAAAAAGTGACCTGTTTTTAAAAAGTTACCTTAAACATTTAAAATGCTGTTAATCTAGCAAAATCTTCAAGGGTTTTAATCCTCCTTATACAGACACAAAACATTGACATTAAAAGAAAAGAAAGTCAAGTTAGGCTACAATAATCCCTCAGGATAGGGAGAATTGCTGTCTAAGAAAAATAAACCAAATACAAGGGGAAGTAAGGTGAAGTATAATACTATTTAGGGAAAAAAATATAAGGCAATAATATTCTTTCCCAAGCAATGGCATATACTCTTGGCAATCAGAAAAAAGAGCTTTTCCTTCCTAGTACCTCTATGTATATCCCAATATGAACGCTATGCACGCACAGCAGGGAACAGAAAAATCTGATGTGTTTCTATTATGAATCTTTGTGTACTACTGTTTCAGATTAAGATTGTGCCTGTTTTAAAATACAGCCTAACCTTAAGTATACCAGTCCACCCATTCAATGAATGTTAAATCAAGTAAAGAAATATTTTTGGAAACTTAAAATGCACACTTTGGAGGTAATTTGTTTAGCACCAACAACATGGTGTAGCACATCCTAGCTACAATCTGCCTTGTGTAAGAGACATCATGCTCATGTAAGGTCCCTGCACACTCACTAAGAAAACTGTTTCACTTGAACCAGTATGCAGAAAAAGAATCTAAATGATACAGAAAGACTTGGAAGAAAGAACTTACACACATAATGCACTTTTTATTAATTCTGTACCCTGTTTGACTCAAGAAATATCCTGTCAGAGGGGTGAAGACCTGGCATACACAACCAGCAGAATATTCCAGGCACAGCATACAAAACTGAAAGAAGTCAGAGAAGTACGAAGAAAATAAAGTAATTTTTGTGTTTGAGGATCTCAGAAAACAGAGATTTGGATTCAAAGGAAAAATATTTCTTCTTCCTAAACAATAGGTAAAGTAATATGGCATGTCGCCTTAGTAATAGGATTGGAATAGGTACACAATACTTTATGTGTCAGGACTGCCAGTAAGTGGCAGTGGAAAACTATAGGACATTATTATTTAAATTGGTTAACAACAGTGGTTTTCATTTCTAATTCTTACCTGGCCTTGATTTGGTACAGTCTATACATAAGTTCCCCAGAGTTTTTTATGTTAGTAACATTGAGGCAATTGCAAGTAGAACTACATGACAATGTGTGGGAAAGACACATAAAGATAGAAAAATTGTGGTGAAAAATCACATCTGACTCAGGTTAAGGACAAGTCTGCTCAGAGAATTTGTTAAACTTGTAAAGGCCACAAGGACTTACATTCTTGAGGATTGCAGAGTTGTTTATAGTAAAGCATATTCACAGTTCCAGCTTTTGGTCAAACTGAAGTTAAAGCTGTAAATATCCAGGTTTCTTGAGGATTTTCTGCAGGAGGAAACACAGCTAAAGTCATCCCAGTAGTGTGTCTGCATGTGGCTCCACAAGTATATTTCAATCACTTAGAGAAATATCTCTCCAATCTGCTATTCTTATATATTCACTCCCACCTACCTTCAAGGAACGAATGAAGTTTATTTATTTGTTCAGACTAACACCATTTAGGGCTATAACATAATCTCTCTTCTCTAGAGGGAACAAGCTCAAGGCTAACAGTGTCTTGTATTTCAGACAAAACAAATGACCCCATATTTGACTTGTCATCAAAAAGAAAGGGATTAAAAAAAAAAAATCCGACTTTTTTTTGCTTTCTTCAGTTCACAGAACAATACATGAAAAATCCAATGAAATGAGACCAAAAAAAAAAAAAAAAAAGAGAGAGAAGAATGGAGAGCAAGATTTTTTTAATTACTTTTGTACACATTTTGATCTTTGTTAAGAGATTCTGATGACCAGAGATATAATAACATTATCCAGAAAAATGACAGACACATCACATAATAAATTCATGTTCTGGCAGATTTGCAGAACTTTCATTTCAGGCAAAGAAACTAAGAATCTTCTTTTTACAAATGACTACACTACACCTTTATAAACTTCCTCCTCTAAGCTACATTCAGGAACTGCAAAAAGATAACATACAGTGTCATGCAGAAATGCATAGGCACTTCAGAGATATGGCATGTAACACATGTACAAAAGAAAGGTCATCCCTGACAATACATATTGCTCGTGCTGTTAACAGAAAATGAGGCATTCTCACAAGAGCTAACAACAGAAGAATGCCTACTTCTCTTTCAACCATAGTAATAGCATTAACATTATCCATGCTTTTTTCAAAAGCTCTTGGCTTCAAGGGATGTCCCTCTCTAGTTGCGTGTACCTAGGTAAAAAGGTTGCAGTCATGTATTGCTTTTAACATGAAGCTTAGGGAAAACAGTAAAATAAGTGCTTCTCTAAGCCCCTTCCAGCTACTCCTTACTCTAAATATCAAGTAGAATATTTTCAGTGAACAGGAATGGCTCACACTGCTGTGAGGCACTAAGGTTTACAGCATGTGTCATTCAGGATTACAGGGTTGTTATTAACTGTGGATATAACACGTGCAGAGCTCTTTAGGTGACACAGTTGTTGGAGACAACATCTTGCAGGGATTCCCTATTAGGAGGCAAGTTACATCCATATTACTGAGGAAAAGATGGTGAGGGATTCTATAAGTTCCTATGGTTATAAACAAAAAAGGAATGCATAGAAAAGCACATACTAGGATTTCTTTGTACCAGTTCAGTGCTCTTTAAGCCTTTCACTCATGCTAAGTATGTTGTTAATTTTATTAACATGTTTGAAGCAAGTTCCACACCTGTACTGCTTCCACAGAAGCTTTGGCTTTTCATGATGACATTCTCAAGCAACATAAATACCATTAAGAGTGTAACTGGCATCACAAGCTGGCCTGACACCATACCCTTTGAAGAGATACAATGACATACTAAAGGCTTTCCCTGGTCACTTATTTTACCTTTACCTTGGATCTGTTCCCTTCGCAAAATTCTCTGGCTTGAGCTGACTTGGCTGGTTGGCAGTAGGGCACTGTTGGAGTCTGAGGTTCATCCACTAATAAGGTTGCAACATTTTTAATTCCTTCACAATGCTAAACAAAAAATTTCTTTTTTTTTTAAGAGTAGATTCCATCATATGAACAAGCTTGAACAGAGTAACTCAATATACCAATTAAATAACTGTTTTTCCAAAGGTAAGTCTTGTACTATGGCTGTCTTTTCTCCCCCTAGCTGCAAAGTTCCTTCTGACCTTCTCTATCCCTGTTTGTCTCCATCTCCAGAACTACTCCGTTACTGTTCAACTGCCTGTTGTGTTTACCTTTCCCTAAGGAAGGAGTTGAAGGAGAAAGAAGGAAAATACCTACAATTAAATTGCACTTTAAGTTGTTCTTGCCTCGTGGCAACTGCAGGTTGTAATTCAGTGGTTTACAACTCTCCCTCGTCACTTTAGAAAGAATAAATAATGTAGGGTATTGCATTCATATTTGCAGTAGAAAAGGAATGCTGGGAATTACAAATTGCTGCTGAAAAGACAACCACATTCAAGGGGGCAAAGACTGGGAAGTTAAATCTCTCAAAGGTATCTCTAAGACAAAACTTAAAAAAAAAAGTATCAAATCTGTAACAGCTTGAAGAAATTATTAATTCCAGTATGGTGGGTTTAGACACACTGCTGTCTGCATGTCTGTCTGAAAGGGTAAATAGAAAGCAAACTTATCTTGCAGGATTGCAAGTACAGGTTTAGGACATAGCTATAAGGAAATTCTCTCCAGTAAGTAACTTACAATATCACCAGCTTGTGACCGGCACAAAGGACTATTTTTGTTGCCTTTCTATTAACCCAGGTTAACACTTGCCCAGTAGTGTATTTTGTTAGTCATCTTCTCTTGATAATCAAACTAAAGTAAAGCAACTCAGCAAACAAACTTGAAAGCACAGCTGACGTCAGTTCTAGAAACTGAGGAGTCTGATGGGTGGGTTTTGGAATCACAGACTTTCAAACTGGATGTGGTGGAAAGGCATCTCTACAGATCATCTAATCCAACCCCATACTCAGGGCCATGTCTAGTTAGGTTTTTAATATTTCTAAGGACAGAGACTTTACAACCTTTCTGGGCAACCTGCTTCTTTGTTTCATCATGTTTACTATAATATTTTTTTTCCCTATATTTAAATGGAAATTCCTGTATGTCAGTTGTGCTCATTTCCTTTTGTTGTATCACCAGGCACCACTGAAAAGAGACTGGATCCACCTTCTTTACTCCCTCCCTTCAGTGGGAGAACTGAGAAAATTCCCCTGAGCTTTCTCTTCTCCAGGGTAAACAACCTGTCCCAGCCTCTCATCATATGACAGACACTCAAGTCGTTTGATCACCAAGGTCTTTCACTGGACTCACTCCAGTCGGTCCATGTATATCTTGTACTGAGGAGTCCAGAATTGAACACAGCAACCAGATGTGTTTCACCAGTGTTAGGGAGGATCATGTCCCTGGACATGCTGGCAAAGTTCTTGTCCTTCAGGACACCAAGGTTCTCTACTGAAGAGCTGCTTTCCAGACAGTTGGCCCACAGCACATACTGCCATGTAGCATTACTCATCCCCAGATGCAGCACTTTGCTTTTCCCTCTGCTGAACTTCATGAGACTTCTGTCAGCCTGTTTCTCTCAATGTCCCTCTGAATGACAGCATAACCATCTGGGGTATCCAACACTCTTCCTGGTCTCCTGACAAAGCTGCACAGGGAGGACTCTCCCCCACTGTCCACATCATTAAGGAAGATGTTAAGCAGCAGTGGACTCAGTATTCCTGAAGGCCGATCTTATCAGTAAAGACTGGCCAAAAAGGCATTGAGTATCTTGGAGTTTCCCACATCCTTCACTAGATCTTCTGCTCCATTCAGCACCAGGCCTGTATTTACCTCAAGCATTTAGCTGTTGAGATTTAAAATGTTCCCTCCATCCAGCTTGATCCCAGTACCATAAAACAGGATGGATGTTCACAGCTCAGGAGTTCTACCTTCATCAGCAGTTTAAGCTATACCACTGGACTATGTGCTACATGATGCATCCAGTCTATTGCCTCTGCTTTTCAGGTAGTTACTTCCAGTTGAGAAGCAAGGTGTAAAGCGTTAGCATTCTATCTTGCATCTAAACCTGCCACAGCTAATCTGTCAGAGCCCTGACTTACATTTATAAAATGCCCATCTGGTGAGTAGCTCCAATATGCAGTAGATTCTCTCCAAAGGACAAAGGGTGAAATATTGTACCAAAGAGGTGCAAAATGTTTTGTTTACTAGACTAGAATTAACTGTTAACAGAAAACAACTATCAAGTGTGAGTCTCCCCTTTTTTCCTTTAATAAAGCTTTCTCCCTACTCTTTCACCATTCACTGTGCAAATGTTGAGAAAACTTAAACTTTTTATCCGGTACAGGAGATACTCTGTGCATGACAGTGAGGTGAGTAGCAGCATGTTACTCACCACACTGCTTAGGATGTGGCATGCTATAAAATGGCAGCACCATATCAAAAAGAAGATACGTGACATAACAGTCACTTCAAAGATAGTCAGGTTACTCAAAAAATCTGCAGTCTGTGCTTGCTCACTCTCAGATCCTCCTCACTTTGAACAAATTCTTGTGCCAAATCTCAAATGTTTTAAAAATACTTCTTGGAATACATAATTACACAATAACCTTTCAGAATAATTTATCTGGCTTAATTTTTTAGCACAGTTATAAGTACTGTCCAGAGAACACAATTGCCATCTTCAATGACACTGTTAATAGACTCAGAGGTTAGAGTGCACACCTTTCCATAGCTCATCCTGCTGGACTAAATACAGGCAAAAGCAGGAATTCATGGTCCCCCTTATCTCCTTGACAAGATCTAACATGTGAAGGAGATTTCAGAAAACAGTAACAGCATAATTTTTCACCGAAGTCAGCAGTCACTTGAACATGTATATTACCACAGACTTCCATGTCTTCTCACTGGTGTCGTCTTCTTCCCAGGTTAGTAAAGGTGTTGCAGAATGGAAAAACCCCTTTCATGCAGGGAAGAGGGCATGAAGATCACCTTTGGTAGAGGAAGAACTTGACTGAAAAAGGTGAAGGCTTAGTTTGGCATGTTCAAATACCTGTGTGAGGGAGTTTAAGCACAATGTCAGTAGAAAGAAACATCACTGATCTAAAATCCCTTCCTAGGTTTAGAGCAAGCAACATACCTGTCACAGACAAATCACCATTTAAAATTACTTCTCCAGATTTAATGCAAAAACCCAGAGTCATTGAGGGAAGTACCTTCCAGAGCTCAGTACCTTCCGGAGCTCACCAACTGCAGATTTTTCAAATTGGTTTTCAAAGAAAGATTACGATACAGTTTTTGCATTAAAAAAATAGATTGAGGAATGTTTTTAGACAATGCATAACAGAATTGAAATACGAAATTAAAGAGTAAATGCAACTATTTGCACCTCCCATAACTTGATGCTTGATTAGGTGCTGACAAAAAGTGAAAAGAAAAAGGACTCTCTCATCAATGAGTTTGGACAGTGAGAACTAAATAAACAGTAGAAATAATGACAAATACACAAGATTAATTTTTTTTTTTATCTCTAAATCTCATAAGATGTTATTAGAAGCAAAAGTGAAACAATGAAGCCTGAAATAAATGCAAGTTGGTTTCCTGTGGATTTATATCTCATAATTTAAGCTCTGAGTTGAGCTCTTCCTCTGGTATGGGAATTTGTAGCCTCTCTCACAAAACATGAGATCTCTCAGCTCTTTCCCTCAATCAAAATGCTTATGGGATATTATTTCTACAACTCTACAGAGAACTCAATTATCTTTGATACTTCTGCCCTTCTGGCAAATTTGGATGACACTTGCCAGTGGGTTCAAATGTTATTAATGAAGACATTTATACACTCATACACAGACCAAACAAATGCAGAAAAGTTATTTCTATTAAAAATAATAATCATTAAAAAAAAAGGCAAAACATATTTTTACAATACGCTTTTATCTTTTTATTATTGTTTCATGTACAGGGAAATATGTGACACCTGAATTCTTATAATAGGGAAATCCTAACGAACAAGTCAGATTGCCAAGACTAAAGAATTTCAGAGGAAAGTATAACAAAACAAGTTTTCCTAGCAGCTGAAAGTATTTTGGCAAACACTGGCCCTTGCAAATCTTTACAAAATAACACCAAATGCTATTCATACTAATGAAAATCAACTTCTCACTATACAAAACAAATTGTTAGTGAAGTTAAGAAGCTGAGCTCAAAGGATCAAATAAGGACTACAGGGCTCAGCCCAGCAGTATCTAAACTGATCTCCACTTCCAAGACACTGGTAATCTGTTTGATTCACTAACTTTTTTTTTTCCACCTATTTAGGTCAGATACAATAATGTGTAATTTTGGATTAAATGTAAAAAGTGCAGATAAGCTGCTCTATTTTTATTAATTCCTATACACTTTTTACATCCAAACAACATGGAAGCACCCAAAGTTTACATTTTCCTGCGTATATGGAGGAATTTTTGTAATGAATGGCGTGGGTTTTTTTAATGCACAGGTTAGTGTCTTATTAGAAAAACAGACTACCATGCTATTTAAAGACACAAATAATACTTTTGTAACATAGGCAGTGTCTTTCATATGGGGAAAAAAACTAAAAAAAAAAAAAAAAGATTAAACTGACACATTTAACTTGAGTCTAACTCAGGCTCATCATTACCCATATGGCATTGCTGACCTTGAAAAGCTTTCATGCTAACCAGAAAAGGTGGTATAGAGCTAGGACATAGAACTCAAAAAAGTACATTTCCATACAGACTGTGTTCGTCACTTTGAGACATAATAATTATCACGTTTCTACCTTAAAATGATACTTTTGGTTTGCTCTTAATAATTAACTTATTCAGTAGCCTTAATCACAACAAATAAACGGAATCTTTACATGAATACCAGGGGTACTTCTATGACAAGAGCAGCTGAGATAAAAATATTCCTGTACCTGACCTCTTATGACAGAATAAGTCAAAGACAGAAGGGCACCTTTCAGGACCCATTTTTTAAGAGAAGTTAATCCAACAGAAATGGACCACAAAAGGATGCTCAGTTGAATAATCATGAAGGGCCAGGTTGAGACTCCCAGCAGCAGCAGCAGGGGGGGGCTTTTTTTAGCATGCAGGACCTGTGAAGGCACAGTCCCAAATCTATGTGGTCCAGGAGTCAGTCATGTGACAAAACAGCACCTGCAAGAGGGAAGCAGCCTTCGGGGCAGGAGACTTTCTATGCTTCTGCAAATTCATAGCTGACTTCTTTCACAAACTTCTGAGTACAGGTCAAGGTCTTACTTTTCATTAACCTACCTAAGTAAGTACTAGAGCATTTATTTTATGGGTTAAAGGTGATTTCAGTGCTGTGACAGTGGGTAACATTAAAATTCAGTCAATAAATTCTTACTGTAACATCTGTAAGACTTTGAGTACTTAACTCAGGATTAGGCTCAGCTTGCCTTGAATCACTGGAGCATACTGTACTTCCGTGGCTTGCACCTCTGAAAACATACCTTTTAGAGAACAAAACCATTATCAAGATAAATAGGAAAGGCAAAATAAAATAAACATAGATTGCATAGAATGACATAATTTTAATCAGATGAATAAGCAAACTCAGCAAATTCAGGCATAACCTGTCAGCGGCTAACACTTCTCTGAGATCTTCACAGTTCATTTTTCTTCTACAACAACAGTCATAAGACATCTAATTTTTTTTAATTTAAAGGTCATTATTCATGTGCCTTCATTTATAATATGTTGCTTGAATTTATTTCAGTCTGTTCAAAATGGAAGGGTATGCTTTCAAAAGACCAGCAAGGTTTGCACTTTGTCTTCTAAAACTCCCCCTTCAGCTCTGTCCACAGTGAAAAGCAGAAATATTTGCCAAGTCTTTCTCCAACCTCACTACAACAAGACAGGAAAAACATATTCTCCCTGGAGGTGGGGAGGGAAAAATGATCTCATTAAAGACTTTTTTTTTTTATCAGTCTTTAAGCTGTGAAATACACAAGAAAAAATTTAGAGGACTAAATGACAGAAAAAGCAAAAAAGGCAGCACATGTACCACTCTCCCAGGGTACTTTTATCATGGAGCTGCCTGAGCTAGGATCCTCTCTGCAGCCTGCAGTTACCCTCAGTTCATGCTGGTCAGGTCTTTTACCAAGAGAGTTTTTCTTTCAGTATTTATGTAGTGCAGCAGGCAACTGTTTACCTCAGAGGCATAAAAGTAAATCCGGATGTGTTTGATCCATAGTGCCACAGCAGTTCTGTTGCCTATGGAAACAAAGGCTCCTTTTCAGAGAGTTCACACAACAGGCCCTGAAATGCTAGAGAGTGCCATCAATTTCAGCCACTGCATGATGTTGTAGGTATTTTGCTGACATGTATATATACATACACACACATATATATAACAAAATATTGTCTTCGTTATATTCCAAAATGATCAAATGAGACAGTTCTTGTCTCATATCAATTATATGTTACTGTAAACAATGTAATCCCCTTTTAAACAAAGTAATAGTTGAAATTTAATAAATTACAAGATATAATCATCTGGGTTTTTCCTCCTTTCACCATGTAGGTTAAGTACTTTGTGGACAGCAACTTGACAAGTATGGTTTCATGGTTACTCACAAATTTGATTTTGAAGATGACCCCTAAGCATGGAGTTTTATGATGGTGCAGAGAATGGATAATATACTAGAAGCACCTTTGCTAAAGGTTTCCTTTGAAAAATCATTTATTTGTATGTTGTGATTCCCAAAGTGCCATTCACGTGTAGAGTTCGCTACATTTTATAGGTAACCAATCAAGTGTAAGACAACTCAACAGATCTCAGTCTAGTGTTTGTTACAGCCCTTTTCCTAATGAGAACCTGACGTGATACATGGTCATCTGTATAAACATTCATATATGATTTGACAGTGGAGACAAAGAATAGCTTCTTCGTATTTTGGTAGATGTGTTTGGGGATTTTTATTTGCTTGGGGGTTTGGTTTGGGGTTTGTTTATAACTGGAAAAATGTTGGAAGTCAAACAAGAGCAAGTTTTGGGTTTTATGGTTTGTTTCTTTTTTTTCATCTTTCTATCGAACCTGAATTATGTCACAATGTGGAACAATACAGTTGTGGTAAATCCAAGACAATAAACTTTAATGTCATAACAATCAGGTTGTGGGCAATTTATATGCCAATTCTGTCACCTTTCCCATATAAAGTGGTACTCACATGAGTAATCCCATTGAAAACAGAAAGATGACTTGTGCATCAAGTGCCATTTAATGGAAAGATAGCAGGCTGGAGTCAGAAAAAGCAAGATTATTAGCTGATAAACCTATTGCTTCCCGGAGAATGGCTAGGGGAACTTCTGGGCAGCATCTAACCCCACTTCCCAGAGGCACCATCAATTTTGAACTGTAAAAGGATAAATACTCCAGAAATTATATGAATGGTCAAAGGCTATACAGAATCAGCAGCAGCTGTTCAAAATGGCAAAGGATCAGCTTTAAGAAATACATGTCAAAACTTATGCTCCCCTTCTTCCAAGTGAGACTTTTTGAGGCTTTTTCTTGCATGGCTGTGTCTGTAGTTGTGTCATCTTTGGACCTGCCCGGCAGCTGTGTTGCTGGTCCGTGTACAACATGGAGACATACAGGAGTGAAGAAGAGTAAACACAGAATGGAAAGACTTTTTTTTTTTCCTAAAGCCTTGTGCACAGCACTTTGCTAATGTCTTTTCTTAGCTTAGCATAATTTGATATACCCTTTCTGCTCCATGACCCATCAAGGCCCACGTTCGGCACCAGAATCTCAGCTTGGATATACCTGGTGAAAATGCTCCTTTAATTCATTTATATCCTGCATACACGATAAACCAAACCATAATCTGTCCACCAAGTATTCATGTTAACAGCTGGCAAGGTTTGGGCCTAAGTAGATATACAAAGCAAAGCAAGAAAGACTAAAATTTTGGAGTGAACCCTAGCCCATTTTATAAAAAAGCATAGCTCTTAGGTAGTTAGTATACTTAAACTTAGGATTTTTTCTCACTATGTAGACAACAGAGAAAAAGCCAGAACATGGCTTTTTAAAGGGGCAAACTGTGTCCTATACTTTATTGCAACAACCACACCTATTCTTAACATTATCAAAATTATGCTCAGGATACCTGACACAGCAATAATTGTGTAATAAGTAGACCTAAGAAATGGGAGACAGCAGCCAGAAAGGATATATGTCAAATGAACACTTTCAAACAGGTGGAAGCACTAAACTTCTGGATTACAAATTTAAAAGAGTTAGCATAAGAATTTTAAAAGGAAGTCCAGCATTAGCTTCAAAGCTAAATACTATTCCATGGTGTGGGTATGTTTTTTTTTATTTCAGCCTTTAACAAGAGAGGGTTTAACAAGAGCAAAAATTCAGGTGCAAAAGCAGACACATTTGACAAGTTTGGTAATACATGAATAGAACTTAGAGTATTATATGTGGCTTAAAAGATTAAAAGATAAAAAAATAAATGTAGTGTTCTTAATTAGAGAAGCCATATGCTCTGTGAAATAAATCCTGGTAGCAGGATAGCTTGTAATTACAACTGTATTTTTTAACAGATCCTATTAATTGTGTTATATTCTGTATTTCTGATTTATCTACTAAAATATTAAGATCGCAGAGTAATTATAAAAAACTGCACTTCACAGCTGAAAGAGTATCACAGAAATAATTTTGCTAACTTTCCTCCTACAAACAGGAGATAATAAACAGAGGTTTACATGTTAAAGATTATTTTCCTCTGCACAGTGAAAACTAAAGAAATAAAATTAAGAAAAAAAACCCAAAACTGCTATCGTGAATTTGTCTTGCTCAGTATACTGCCTGTATAAAAATGATCTTTAACAGTGTTCAAATGAAAATAAGCCTGCAGTACTGCCTACACATTCTAAAATCAGAAGGGTCATATGGGACATCTGATCCAAGCATCTGTCTCACCTTAGTCTTAGGAGTGCTCTGAATATTTTCTTCCAAGTGGGAATGGACTTTTTTTTTTTTTTTTTTTTTAACTGTTTTTAGAAAAAAGNTAGCAGAATGGTAGAAATTTTTGACTTATGTTTTTAGAATAAATTTCCATTCAGTAAAGTTTACCTGTAATTCTCCCTTTTAAATTGAAGTATCTGTAATACTACAGTCATCCAGAGAGTCTGAAAGATGAATGCCATCCTTATTACTTCTATTAGGAAAACTTACAATAAAGTGAATTCACATAAGGACCTATTAGTCAGTTTCACAGAGATGCAGATATGTTTTTGTAACTATATAATAGGTATAATTTACAAGCATAAATCACCATTTTTCTAGGTGCCAGACTTCCAATACAAAAACATGAATCAGCCCATACACGTCAGAAGTGCAATTCACTTGTGAACAAAACTTCTGAGAAATTTAATATAACATAATTAAATTCAAGATAGCAATTAGACTTCATTTTCAGTCATGTGGGGCCCAGGTCTCCATCCTTACTAATCTCTCAGGTTATGTTTCTAAATTTCTATGGCTCGTTAGTGCTGGCACCTGTATTCACTGCCACTGTCCTGCAGGCATGTATCCTGTGCAGCTCACTTCCCTTCAAGTGTTAACAACAAGCAGCTACAGCAGACTTATGTTCTGACAACAGTTATGCAGTTCTGACTGCTGAGCAAAGAGGACAGGAAATCACTATAGTCAAAACATTTCTGAAAAAGGTCACTTTAAAACAAAATTACATCAATCCCCTTGGAGAAAAAAAAGTACATTTCAACTGATGTCGCTCATTCATGGGCTAATAACAGATTCATTTTTAAGAAGTCAGGCTGGTTCTGGAGAGAAATCATTTAAAATCAGCCATGTTTTTCGAGAGAGATTTAAGTCCTGTGTGAGAAGGTAAAATTGCATGCACTGTTTCATATTATAATCTGAATGCTTGCCTGAAAACTTTTTTCTGAAGACATTACTGCGAAAGTCATTTTAATACAGAAAAGTCAGCTAGAGAAGACAGCTATGGATACAGTATTTCTCAGTATTTACCCTGGTCTGGTTATATGTATCACGGAATTCAGGCCTTTAGCTCACATAACATTACACAAGTGAAATAAGACAGAGTTATTATACCTATAATTCACAGAATCACAGAACCACTATGGCTGGAAAAGACCTTTAGAATATCACAAAATCCAACCATTATCTACTCTGTCAAGGCCAATACTACACCATATCGTTAAGAAGCATATCTAGTCAGTTTTAAAGTACATCCAGGGATAGCAATTCAACCACCTCCCTGGGCAGCCTGTTCCAGTCTTTGATAACCCTTTCAGTATAATTTTTTTTCCTAATGTCCAACCTAAACCTCTTCATTTCCTCTTGTCCTACCAGTTGTGATTTGTGAGAAGAGACCAACACCTACCTCTCTACAGTCTCCTTTCAAGTAGTTGTAGAGAGGGATAAGGTCTCCCCTCAGTCTCCTTTCTTTCAGGCTAAACAAGCCCAGTTCCCTCAGCTGCTCCTTATAGGACTTATTCTCAAGACCCTTCACCAGCTTTGTTGCTCTTCTCTAGACCAGCTCCAAGAACCTCAGTGTCTCCCTTATACTGTGATGCCCCAAACTAAACACACTATTCAAGCTGCAGCCTCACCAGTGATGAGTACAGGGGGACAATCACTNTACCATTAAAATTAACTCTCTTCATAGTACATACACATATTCAGAACTATTAGACACACCAGATGAGGTATCTGACTTTTTATAAAACTTCAGGAGTTGATTTTGACATGGCCACATTTTAAGAACATATTTTAGAATTGCAGATAAAGCTTTATACAGCTAAAACTTTTTACTAGGAAAGGCTAACTGAATTTGTGGGTATAAAAGAGGTCTCAGCTCTAAGTCATTAACACTCACGTGACTGCTAAATTCAATAACTAAACTTCCAGTGACTCCAGTGGTACAGGATTGTGCCCTTATATTTCAGTTAAGAATATAAACCACTTCTATATATATCAGAAGACATAAGCATGTGCTTAGAAGCATGTATTTAAATGGAACTGAAGGACTTAACCACATGTTAAGTGATTTGCTGAAGACGGAAGGATAGTGATATAACCTATGGTGGTATTGTGGAACTGGAGTCTACATGCACACAAATTTCTCATTTAAATGTTATCCATTTAACCTTTATGTATGTAATCACAGGCATACAAAAATATGGACAAACAATATAATTGCACTTAATTTTACAACACAGAGTAAGCATCCAGTCTCAGCAATTTTGTCCTTTGTACCATAATAAGGTCCATATTCTGCAACATTAAAAATTATCTAGCATCTGCAGGGTGTCTGCTAGTGGGATTAGTCAACAACACAATTCCAATGAAAGTTTCTTCAAGGCTAAGGGCTAGCCTTGCAAATTCATATGTATGCTTCAATTTTAAAAACAATCTCTCAAATGTTTTAGTTTTGATTTATCTGTAACACATCTGTGTATGGATTTGTAAATAGTATATTCAAGCTACTTAATTTCAAATCAGCTGTAACACTCTGTTTTGAAAAGGTTGTTACAAAATTGAATGTTACTTGATTGTTATTCTGCTTAGGAAAGACTGCAAATGAAGGATCAGTAAGGGAGCAGAGAGGAACTCCAGTGAGAAATAGGATGAAAATGGAGCTAAGAATGCGAAGAACTAACTGAGTGTTAAGAAAAGAAGCACAGAGGAAGAATAAAAAATTCTCATGAAGTGGCATTTAAGGGACAGCACCTTACACATTCCACTGAGCTGTGCCATCATCACTTTTACTGGGTTGGTATACTCACACAGTGACAACCTCGCATAGTACTTGCATTGGGAGGTTCACTCAGGAAAAGGTTACTACATCAAAACAATATCTCACAAGCTATAACTAATATCTAAAATCCAATTTTGCAAGCTCTGAAAATCTCTTCACTCCATCCTTCTGCATCTTCTTGTCAAGTGTATGCTATCCAGTGTCATGAAGAAACCTGAGATTTCAATCCTTTTTAAAAGTACACAATTCTTTCTAACTTGCAGCTCTCCCAAAAAGAGGCACTTGAGATGCTAAACTTTCTGTTTTGTGAGCTGAGGTTCCCGAGCTTATGGTAAGGTCTCTGTCATTCTGAAGAGCTGCAGATGTGCTGCTGCTCTCCAGTCCTAAGGAAATCACTGCCGTGTAACTGCAGTGGTGGGATCTGAACTGTTCTCTCTTCAGTTTTCCAAGACATGGTTTCTATAGATTGCAGTGGTAATTTGTCCTAAATGCCTTATGTGACATAAAGAAATGGAGAACATGTCCAGCAGGCAAGGTTTTTTAAAAGTCTCTGCCAATACTTTGATCACAGAATGAATTGTCTGGAATACTTTGAACTTTTTACTTATTAAAAATGAAACTAGAGCACTGTAGCAATGAAATATATTTTATTGTGTTCTGTCAATGAGACATATGCTATTATATTATCAAGGTACACATTGAGACTATAAAATCAGCTTTCCATTTCTCTTAATGAGAGACTGTACCAAAAGTAAATTACATGAGTTTTCATCACTGTACTCTTAATAAGAATAGGACATTTTGGTTCTTTTTGTTAAAAAGAAAACTACTATAGTATTCATAAAGTCTGTGCACGGAGCAGTTAAGGACTAATAGTGAATATCTAAAATGCTACAGGATCTTCAGTCAAAAGGAAGCATTATAGTATAAAACACTAAGTATTTTGTCAAGAAAAAAGTAACAGGATTGTTTAATATTGGAAGAAGGGAAGGGTAAAGATGGGAAAAACAACTAGCATTTCCAGAAATTAAAATAGGATTTATTTTTTTTAAAAAAAGAAGCTGCTTTCTAGACTTTAGTTGTGTTTTTAGGGCATGAAAGAAACAAACTTGTAACTCTCCAAAGAGACAAAAAATGTAGACACTGAAAAATCACCACAGCATTTGAAAAGAAATGGGATCTTATTTTATAACCTTAAAACTATGGACTGCCTTTTTTATTATTTAAGGGGTCTTGCCTTTCTGTTCCATCAAGAAGACTTGAAGGTCAAAATGTCTGTGTGCTTAATGCCACTTTAGATGCCAATGAAAGGAGATTACAAGAAAAATGAGAACCCTGGGGCTTGCCAGGCCTTTCTGGGATAAATGCACCTGGTAAAGGCAAGGTTATATAAATGAAGAGTATCCATCATCTGGTATTGTTATGGGGGATTTATTTACATTTAAATAAATAAAAAAATATATATATAAAATGGCAAAATGTCCAAAGATAGTCTGTATGAAAAAGAAAATTTAACAATATAATATGTGTAATAAGAAGTCAGAAATTCTTCTTTCATTTCAAGTAAGGGTTGAAGCAGTTTTTAGGGGAACAGAGGAACGCATAGCTTGATAAAGAACTTTGAGATTAAACCCTTTTCAGATTCACATAGTCTGTTCCCTGGAACCATAAGGACCTGCTGAAGGTAAATCAAGATAGAAGGTAAATTGGTTGGAATCTGCGAATATAAAGAAACTTGCTCACATTAGAAAAACATACAGCTTAATTCTATTAACATTAGAAAAATGTACTAAAGTGTACAATCCAAGGAAATGTTTTGGGGGCAATATTTCAAATATTTACCATCAGGGCAAACATAGATGTGGAGAGAAGTCTCCCTGGTATGGAGTTTCAGCGTTCTGCAATAGCTGTGATTAGAAATTTTGTTCAGAAAGATACAGTAGAATACTTCCTCTAGAATGGCCAAATGGATTTTCAAGGTCTCCACAAGGTCCATTTTCCTCAAGGATAGAGGTGGGAGGTTGGTTGTTTCGGGTTTTTTTCTCTATCGGTCCTACCACACTCTCTGACATGCAGCTTCGTGTCTTACTGGCTATTGTCCTATCTTATTATAATCAGAAGCTCAACATGCTGCACAGTCGATTTATTCTGTTAGGCATAAATGCTGCATTAATCTCAGCAACTACAGTTCAGTAAAGAGAGTGCAGATGTTAAGCCATTTAATTTCTTTTTCTCAATACCCTGATGGAAGTAAACGAGGGTTTCCTGGGAAGTTCAAGGTCTAGAGGGCATTCTTACCATCCATTTAGTATCATTGGTGTTCAGATCTGGAGTAACATCTCTCTTTGGTACACAGATCTAACTGCTGCTGACATCAAGAACATCAAAGAGGGAATTACTACTGCAGAATTTTTAGCAAATTTTGTTAATTGAAAGGTTATGCCTTTGCTTAGAGACTATATACTGCTGTAATAGAAGCTATACGTTTAGCAATGCAAAGAAAGTTCTGATGCAGGTGTTAAGAAACAGTTTGCGTACATCTCCCAGGAATAAAAGCTGTCAGGAAAGGGAGTAGAGTAAAGAAGAGCCTTTTGCAATGGGGTTTCAGTGAGAAAAGTGACCAAGACCGGTGAGTGAGAAGAGGAACAAAAGAAAAATAAATAAATAAAAAGAAAAGAGAAGAGAAGCAGTGGGAGGGACAAAAGGCTTTAGAGTTACAAAACTTCCTCTGCCAGGAGAGAACCCCCCACATTAGTGGAAAACAAGGCCTCTGCAAGAACATGCACAAAGAAATGAAACAATGCCAATTTCTCACATGCTACTCTGGCATACATCTCCCACAATAAGAATACAGTTCTTTTGTCCACAAAACATCCCTTGAAATCTTTTCACCTCTGTGCATTTTTCATAGAGGAAAAAGTGCAGGCAGAGTAGTTCCTGCCAGAATATTATTCTCTGATGTCTGCTTTCTTAGCCATGGGACATCAGAAAAGCAGAATCAGCAGCTGCAGGTGTTAAAATACATATTTTAGGAACAGAATGCTACATACAGTAAAAAAAATGCCTTTCACTTCCAAAAGGTGCATTGTCATTAGGCAGTGACTCTAGCACAGTACTGCAAGCAATTCCCTTTGGCCGTAGTCTCATTCCCCTTCACTCTATAGTTTGTAGATTGCCCTGTTTTTCACTAATCTCTTAGTCTGAGCACTTCACTGACAAAAGACAAGAGAGAGGCTCTGTAGCACTCAGAGGAGCTAATATTTGCCCTTGCTTGCAGAAGCAGCACAAGGCCTATAACCAAATTAAGTTGCACAAACTCTGCAAGATTTCCAGCTACAGTCTTATTTGTTGAAGCTCAGTATGGGCTTTCTTATTTAAGGGCTGGAGGATCAAGCTGGTATTTTGATTTCAAAGTGCTCCAGAAGTGTGGACCTCCCAAGGCACTAAAGTAGCCACAGAAGTAAGTGCCAGTGACACACTGAGATTGAGCTCCCCGAAGTCAATGAAAAGACTTTTTTTTAAACCACAGGATTTTGGATTGAACTTTAAATCGTTTGCTGATATGATTCATTATATACAGGCAGATGTGGAAGATGATTGTTGTACAAGTTTCCAAGATAAGGAGGAAGGTACTCACAGCTGAAAGCTGCAGTCTTGCTATCAGCTCTGGGGATACTGAAACAGTAGAGATGATGTTTCCCCATCCTGTCTATGGCATGTTTCTTGCTATATCTTGATTTATATCAACATTCCTGAAGCATTATTAATGTCACAAGAGGCAGACCTGTCAACTGGAATAAGACTCTTAGCAAATTTGCTCCCACCTTTCACTTTCAGGTTCATTAGATATGACATTTGTTTTTGTCATTGCCCAAACATAGATATGAAACATGAGAAAAACACAATGCTATTAATTACAGAGGCAAAATTTAAAGTATTTAAACGGAATATTTAAAGAGAAAGAGGTTGGGTAAAAGCAACAATAGTTTATATAAGCCCACTGTACTCAACTTTTAACTCCAACCACTGCTGGAAGGAGATTTCAGTGCTTTTGTGTTACACTGAAAAGGCAAAATAATTAGCAGAATATGATTTGTATCTTAACATTATTCCCTCTGAAAAATCAATACTCCCATATATGATTTCAGATAGCATCCAAGGGAGATGCAGGGAGTCCTGCAGGGAAATCTTGACACATGCAGTAACATTTGCAAGGTTCTTTCAACATAACCCTGTTCTTTCAACATATTCTACCAAGGTTAATGTGCTCTTGTACAAGATCCAGGACAAGGCCTACAAATCACTGGAGTTATTCTCAAATCCCAGCCACACGGAAAAGAACATTTAAGGCTGTAGATGCACAAAGTGGTTATAACAATATGTCTTTTAGCACAAGAAATATAAATGTTTGGGTTGCTTGGGGTTTTTTTTTATGCCGAAGAGCTCAAACCCATACACAGACGTCTAAGTAATATGCAAGTATTACATTTACAAAAAAGCTAGAAGATCTGAACTTACATTGAATACTAGCAATAAAATACCTGAGATATTTTTAGAGACAAAGTCCCTTGCTGGAATGTTGATTTCTTTACTACCCTGAGCTTCTGTAAACCTGTTTTGCTGAGGGTGTTTTATCATGGCAGAGATGGTGCTTTCCATTCTTTGTAGTTGCCTCCCTATGAAAACCCTAAAAAATAAATCAGTTGATTGATTTTAACAGCACTGCAATTAAATATTGATTTATTGGCATTCAAGGGTAGTTACAAACCTGATATCTAGAAAATGTCCTTCCGTGCAACTAAAGTGAAGAAGGAAGACTGTGAGCTAGAAATAATCCAGATTCCATG
>VWZY01008424.1:305382-324255 GCA_013399075.1 Chloroceryle aenea
GATGGTGTTTATCTTCCTGCGTAACTGTTATGTATAATGGACCCAGGATTTCCTCATGATGGCTGAGTAGCTGCCTGCCCAAGGGAAGCAGTTAAAGAATTCCCTGGTATACTTGGCTTGTGCATGTGGTTTTTGCTTTACCTATGAAACTGTCTTTATGTCAACCCACAAGTTTTCTCACTTTTATCCTTCCCATTCTCATCCCTATCCTACCAGGGCGGGGGTGTGCTGCAAATGAGCGGCTGTGTGGTGCTTAGCTGCTGGCTGGGATTAAACCATGACAGAGACAGACACATAAATCCTCCTCTGTCCTATGAACACTGCAGAGTTGCGGTATACTGAATCTGGAAGTAAGAGTAATCATCTAAGCATCAGTGGTATTCAACACAGACCCTACAGTGACTAACTGATGTCAGATGGAGTAGATCTCAAGCCAAAGCTTCCAACATTGTCCCTTTGAGAATGGGATGTCACAAATTTGGGCATATCATTACTGCCTCAGCAGTTTTCAAGTCAAAAGGAGGTTTTCCATGTCAATAGACACCGGATCAATTATATAGAAAGACACTGAGTGGAAGCCAAATTCTTAAGACTTAAAGAAAGCATCCTCTCTCCATTTGGTCACTTATTCCTTTGACCTTTTGCCATGCACCAAGCTGATATTTCCAGATTAACTTTCTGAAAAAATATATACTTCAGTTGTGTTTGACTGGCTTCCTTGATATGTTTAATTACTGCTACAGAAATTGCCTATGCATTCATCCATCGTATCTCAGCATGGTTAAATTTATTTCATGTTAAGCCAGTCACCTTCTAGTACAGTTCCCCTTCTTGAGGGAGAGGGGAAAACATAATTTTTAGTTTTGTTTTCCCAACTTTATTTATTTAAGGTTTTTTTCCAAATAAATTTATCTCCCTCATGGCAAGAGAATGTGATCTCTGGGTCTAGCCTAAGGAATATTCTTTGATATATTAACTATCTTGGCTAGAGGTATTCAACTCCCTGCCTGTTTTTTGTCCTGAGTTTAAAGAGAAAAGGTTTGCCTATTCTTTTAATTCTCTTAACATTAATTCAGTTCTGTGTCAAACATGAATCATTGACAGATTAAAGTAAATCTGTTACAGTGAGATTACCATGAGCATAAAAAGTTGCTCAGCATGTGCCATTTTCCTTTGCTGTGGACTGAGATGAAAGTATAGGAATCATAAAGATAGGTTTAACTTGATCCAAGATACAGGGCCTCTTTTATTTATCTAATGCAAAGTAATGGAGAAAAATGTGAAGTTATATTTAATGTTTTCTATAATTCATTTAAATTCTATTTTTAAATCCTGTGTCTTTGCCAAGGTTACAAGGCTTTGGTTTGAGAAGTTTGTAGGGTACAGGAGAGGAAGGCTTAAGGAGGGTTTCTGTAATACTATTGAAACTGAACTGAAATAGAATCATAGAAATGTCTGGGTTGGAAGGGACCTCTAGAGGTCATCTAGTCCAGCCATCTTCAACTAGAGCAGGTTGCTCAGAGCCTCATCAAGTCTCACCTTGAATGTCTCTGGGGATGGGGCATCAACCACATCTCCGGGCAACCTGTTCCAGTGTTCCACCACCCTCACGGTAAAGAGCTTCTTCCTTACATCCAATCTAAATCCACTCTTTTCTGACTTAAAACCATTTCCCCTCATCCTTTCACTACAGGTCTTTGTAAACAGTCCCTCTCCAGTCTTTTTACAAGCTCCCTTCAGGTACTGGAAGTTGGCTATTAGGTCTTCCACATAAACCAATCAAGTTTGAGTAGGGATATTACCCAGGAAATATTGTAGCCTAGTGAAAGTGAGTGGCAATATTTTATATTTATCTGATAGAATATAAGAATAAAATAAAAATGTGACTGGTATTAAGTAATATATAACCAGGAGACATTAAGGAGTAAGGAAATTCTGAATCTTCAAGTAGAAAAGTTACAAAATAAATATTGAATCAAGAAAATAGAACAATGATGAAATACTTTGCCATGATTTTTCTGTTATAAATATCAAGGTTCTCTTTCAAGTTTTTTCAAAGAATATAGTTTCTTCTTTGTGTAGATATTTTTTATTAGAGTTTGGTTAGTTGGTTTTGTGGGGCTTTTTTTGTTCGGTTTGTTGTTTTTTGTTTTGTTTGGGTTTTTAAATTATTATTATTTCTTGATGACATTTTCAGCAGAAATACTCCAAATAACTACAATAAGTTTGGAATTCATTTGATCAGCTGGGATTTCAAAGTAATCACACTAATCAAGAGAATTCTGAAATTGGTACTCTAGGCGCACTGGAACAGCCACATCTCCTACCTCACAGTAAACATCTAAACTCAAAGCTGTTTACCTCTAACAAAATCACTTTCATTCAAAAGAATTATTAATATACTTAGAGCAAGAAAATTCACAGACAAGCAGTAATCTTCATTATCAGTTGATCCTATTTCATACTGCCAGAAACTTGTAAGGTCATTTGGATACTAACTATAAACTACTAGTCCAGGGATAATAGCTATTAAGACTGGACTATGAGTCAGGATGAAAAGGATTTTGTTGTCACTCAGTTGCACCTGCAATTCACTCTGTGGTACCTTCTTACCACAGAGAAAATATTATTGAATACATTTGACCTTCCTCCACTCCTAATGCACCAAAAAGTAATCAGAGAAGCATTATAATTTAATTTGGCTCTGATCCATAGACAATATGGAGAAAAAAATCTGTAATACTTAGAACCTATACTAGTTTTCACTGCTCTGAATTTGTGGGGTATAATGTAAAAAACAATTCTTATCATCACCAAACCATGCACTGGTAAGAAACATGCCATTAGAGAGAGGATTACATGTGACTCTGAACTTTGTCATTTACATTATTAAGTTTCCTTGCAGTTTAATATGTTAGCAAAATACCTACACCTTTGGAAAAAAGCGTACCAGAACACAAAAGCACACTGAGAGGCAAGATGAAAGTTTGCATGTGTAAAACATTTCATGGAATGGAAACACTGAGTTACACATTAGGGTGATTTGGCACGTTGGTGTGAGGAAACTGAAAATATGCCCAATGCCACCTGTGGAAAACAACAGAACTTTAATTCTGTAACATCTACATGGTGTACATGAGAGGCTTTAGGTAGTTTTGGGTCATTTACATGACATTGTTCAATCCTGCAGAGATGTAGCTAATGAAAGATGACCAGTTATTTTCCAATCCTTCCTAGTGTTTCACTTTTATCCTTCAAAGGTTTTCTTAATTAGCTTCAGTTATAGGACAACATGGGTCTTAGGAAGGAATGACTTCATGTCACAAGAAACTGTGACTGTTCATTAACTGCTTAAGTCACTATGGAGGATTTTCTATCCTGCCAAAAGTGACATCTACGGAGACTAAATTTTTTTTAGCTAACTATAGGAAAGAGGAAATTCAATTTAATAGCTAATTTTGAAAAATTACTTTCTCTTAAAAATGTATTTTCCCCTATTTTATTTGTATATAAACCATAACCATTGGCTGTATATAAAGGCATTTTCCCCTCAAGCCCTTAAAGACAACTCTAGTTTTGTGGGTTTTTTTTCTTTTTTCTCTCACATGTTTATAATTTTGTAATTCTCTAAGTAGATATAAATTTTCAAAGATGGCAAGTCTCAGCATGGCACCTTTCAAAATACAGAAGTTTTGTGGAAAGTATCAGGCAGGGAACAAAGGTCCTATTTTTTCCTGATCAAACTCAGTTGCAGACCTCTCACTGACTCTGAATGATCAAGCTCTATTTTCTTACTTGTTAGTCAATCTGAGTGATAGACTGATCCAAGCAGTAAAGGTGTTAGCAACATATGGTTCCCTGAATAATACAGCACATTCATTTTAAAGTTTGTTATTTTCAGCATCATGTTTAGACTCAAATTCTTAAACAAATATGAGTAGGCTGTGCTCATCCTACCATTGTGCCCATTTTCTCACTGTTCTTCCACTAAGCACTTTGTAATGCAAGTTTTTGCAAGACTTATTTCTCTAGACAAGAATCTGAACCAATTAAACCCCAAATTTTTATGACTTGGGATTCTGAATTTGTGAGAATGAGTTTTGATAAAAAAAGAATAAGCTGAGTTACGCTCACAGAAGTGGGAAAAAGAAATATATTGAGTGACGTCAGTGCTCCATCAAAATAGTCGTATTTTGGTACGAAATGACTAATACTAGTAATGTACACTACTGCACTTAATCAGCCATTTGATGCCATATTCATATAAAATTCAGTACTCAAACTACTGTACAGATTGAACAAAGGATATACAATGGAAGGTGAGAGCATTAGCATATTGAGGAGTCTTTCTTGCACAATATTTGATTAATTAAAATTTACTGTGCTCATTCTGATTTTTTTAATCACATATTATACTCTAGATTACTCCTCTGTTTCAACACTGAAATATCTAGAACTCTTCAGTAAGTAAAACTAACTTCCTACATAATGCATCAAAACAGATATTTGTAAACTAGACTTGTCTTAATAACCTTTCTCTTCCCCAGGCTTGGAGAAAGGCTGGAGCTTCAGGAGGCAATTACCCTAAAACTGAACATCTTTCAATCATGCATCAGGGAAAGGGTAGATATCTAATTCACACAAAGGAAACATTCTTCTGGCCAAATTCAAATCAGTGCTGCTTGAAAACACAGAAGGTCAAAAGAATGGTGACAAAGTGTGTGTATATATTTATTATACAACTCTCTGCTTGGTCTTCTTTAACATCAAATACTGACTAATACCTTTAAATAAACATGAAATATTGTAAGTAACAACATATACAGAAGGATTATCATATGGCCCAAGAATATTTATCATCATTTTAACTATTCAGTAGTTTGTAAAGTCTGGATGTAGTTAAAACACAGTCTTCACTTGAGGTAAGCATATGAGCTCTGGCGCTGTGTTAATTCACAAGAATGAAGCCTTATTCCTGGATGATTGTTTCATTTACCATAGTAAGTTATAGCTGACCTGGGGTCCACTGGGGTTGTATAGCATAAGGGGACTGCTTAGCCAAGAGTAACCCAACTACACTGTTTCCTTAGCTGGAGAAAAGAACACTGCAAGTCTGACAGAAAGCCCACACGAGAAAAGATTATTTCTTTCATAGTGAAAAGTTGTGAAGGAAAGTAGAGGATAACAAATTCATAGAAATTAATAATTTAAAACCTAGGATGTTGTGAATTCTCTTCTTCAGTTGCTGAATGTTATAGCTTTCTGTATACTCAGAGCAATTCTTTTTAAATTCAGATTACATATTTCCACTAGGGTACACATTCTGAAGTGCTTATTCAGAAATTGGTTTAGGTAAAAGTCCTACTGAAGCTGCTGAGAATTTTATTTCAAGTGAGACTGCATGAATATTGACTGCAGATTTCTGGATTTCACCCTCTAGAGTAATAGACTGTGTAAACTAGAAAGAATGATTGGAGGGTATAGTAAGTAACCAGGCTCTTTTAAGTAATTGTTATTATTCTTATGAAAATACTTATCATTGTGCTTCCTATGACAATTATTTTCAGGAAAAAAAAAAAATCTTTTTAGTTTCTAAATACTTTGAATCTTAACTTCGAAAGCTGTCTTGCTCTTGTACCACCAGCTGCCCATTCTATACTCACTTTGTATTACATTTGTGGGTAATCCAATTTAGTATTCCTATCCTTCTGTAATTCACATATAATCGCTAATAGATTATAGTACTAAAACTCTTAGATTCAAATAAATATGCAAACAGTTTCACTAATGATGAAATTTAATGTAGAAAGCTCATTTTGTTTCCTCAGAAAATAACTTTAAAAACAAAACAAACAAAAAAACAAACCAACCAACCAAAACAAAACAAAACAAAAAAAAGAAAAGAAAAAAGAAAAAGACAGGACATGAATCTATTGTTGTTGATCCCTGCTATGTATTGCTGTAACACACAGACAGATGCACATTTGGAAATTACTTCGGTTGCCTACAGGCTGACTTACAGCACTAGTAGATATGCATGGATGTTGATGTGTTAGGTATTAGTTCAGCAGAAAATGTCTACAAGTTATGGCTCTCTAATCCCATTTACCCCCTTGTAATAAAGCAAGAGGGAATCAAAATGCTCTTAATTTTCCACCAGTCTGCACCCAGCAAGAGAACGACCTTCAGACATCCACCAGTAGGTGAGAACCGTGGGGCATTGCTGCAGCCAGCCCCTCTCCAGGTCACTAGAAGTCACTAAGAGATTTTGGTTCTCTGCTCTGCCAGAGATTCCTGCGCCACTTCAAGCAAGTCACAGGCCTCATACATGCAGAAGTTGTATTCTGTCAGCAAGCAGGAATCTCCAGCTATTCCTCTATCCATAAAGCAGAACAATAGTAGGTACCACAAACCAGGGTTGTAAGGCTTCATTTACTTAATCTTTGTAAAACCTCTTCAACTTTGTTTATTCAAGGAGCATTGTAGAAATAAATACAATGGAGTCATATGTTAGTGTGAACTAATACTCAGAATTATATCTTTCAAAAATACTAATATGACCCCCTGGTTCTCTGACATATTCCACTGTAAAATTGTCAGAAAAAGGCCAAGTTATAAAAAGATATTCACACAGGTAGCAACAGCAACCACAATGTTTGTAGGGTTATTAGTATGAGCTACTCCTCAAGGCTAGAAAATAACATTCTGACCCTCTCCATGTACTCGTACACAGTAAGGTATGTTATGTTATAGTTACATAAAGTAGCTCTGGCAAACTGTTAGGCAGGTGGGAGGATGATTGTTCTAGATATATAAAGGTTTTGAAACTCAGGGACATATGCTGCCCCATGTTTTAACAAAAATATGGCAAAGTCAACACTTCATAGAATGAGACCTTGAATGTGAAGATTTCTCCTTCATATTCAAAATTCACATCAAAATTTTTCACCATTCAATGTTTCAGTTATGAATTATCATCTTGTCTCTCTCTAAAGGAATTTTTAAATGCTTCTGCACACATAGAAAATTGAAGTTAACATAAAGAGAAGCTTGTTTCCACTGATTTCCACAAGAGAATGCTGATGATCTTTTCAAATCAACTTGAAATTCCTATTTGCTTATCAATTACGGAAATGTTGTTGAAATTTATAAAATGTCTTTATATTAAACCAGTTCAATGCTTTAAAATTAATCATGGTTTTATATACTCTACCTCCATACTATCTAAATAAAATTTAAAAGAAATTCCTCTTTTTGTCTGCTTCCCTGATTTTAACTTTAGAATTCCTAAAAGTAGTTCTTTCCAATGAACTATTGTAGCTTCAAGGAAAAAAAGATTTGGTGGGAACCATAGGATATTACAGATGATATTCCTTTGCTTTCCTTGGATCTTCTTAAATCCCCTCTTCTTATGGAAAGATTTGCCCCAGGAAGAGGGCAGAGAAAATAAAATATGAACAAGAAGCTCAAAATTCTGTCTGGAACTTCTTAGTTCACTGACAGTTATCTTTCCGTCTCCTTCATTACATCATGAGCAGTATATATACTCTCTACTCTGTTTTGTATCTAGCCAATCTATGGCAGAAAAGCAGCATTCATACTATCTCAAAGTAGACTTTTATTCTCACAGAGACCTGGCACTGCTGTTGTCCTAGCCACATCTGATGGAAGTTGTGTTTGACGTAAGTAATTCTGTATATCATAAGCAAAACTTAACTGCCTCTTATTTATTGTTTTATCAAGGAAAACTTTCCAAGGTCATCGCAGAGTTTTGTTGGTTGAACTCCTCCCCCATATAATTTAGCTTGAAATTTAGTCAGAATGTAAATAAATGTCAGCATAAGGCCAGAAATAGGCTAACTATCATCATGTCTTATCTCAGCAGTTACTCAACTGTCTGCAATCCCTAATCAGCTTGAGTGGAAAAAAAAATAAAAAATAAATCCCTAAAGAGCTTGGTGTGATTGTTCAAAACATTGTGAAAGTTATCAAACAACATTCGTCATTGGAAAAAATTAGCAAGCAGCCAATGCAATCTTACAGGGCAAAACTCATAATTCCCAGATATTTGTCGTAAGAGTGGGCCTCTTTCACCTTTCTTTTATCCTGAAGGTTTAGGAATACAGACAACCATAGATTTTGAATGATATCTCAATACCTCAGTTAAATCTGGGATCACATATCAACAAGAGGATTGCTTTGTGTAGATCTTTAAGTCTTTTTTCCTCACATTCTAATATCATGAAGATTTCAAAACCTTTTATTAACATATAACATGACTTGCTAGCAAGCTACCACATCTCTTTTAAAGATTATCTCATAGCCATATCAAATGTAATAACAATATTGCTTGCTTGCTTTCTGGAAAGGATGAGCTTGGAAAACCTCTCTGCTCTAAATGTAATAGTTGTAATTGTTTCTGTAGCTTTCATTGATCCATACATGAAAGAAAGCTATTTTTAAAAGACAGTGTGACAAAATACATTTGCTTTTCTTAATTTGTCAATAAATCAGAAATGTAGTTGCAATAATTTTTATTAACAAGATATCTCTACTTTCCAGCAGGAAAGTACTTCTACAATTTAGGTTGCTCAGCTCTGGCAGCTACTTACTTTTTAGACCTATATATTCATTCAAAGATACGCTTACCAAAGCAATATTGAGCTTACCTATGCATGCACATTTGAGACTACAGGCACTATAACTATTTTTTATTTAAGAATACTTTGTTGGGGAATAGAATTAAGAACATTTTTCTCAGGTCTTTATAAAGGATTTACTTGGTAAAATAATAGCCAAATAATTTTCCCAGAGCTGCCAATATGACTCTTTAAAAGAATCTAAAAATATTATGCAACTAACAGTTTAATAAGAATTTCTTCCCAGTATTGAGATCATCTCAGCATAGAAACTGGGAGACGCATCACAAACACATTCACAATGATATCATAGTTGTGATATGAACCTCATAGTTGTGATCTGTAAGGACCTGGGAATAGGCTGGAGAACACCAGAACATTTTCTTGTCCAATCACCCCTTCTCTGCTCCTCCCCAGTTCACTGTGCTCTAGGATACCATTGGATTTGATATTATCTTTGTGACATGAAAGAAGAAAAGATGCTGTTATCAGTATCTATAAATGAAGAAATACTAGCAGATTTGATTACTGAGCTAAGTATTTGAAGTCTTAGGGTTCTTTACCATATGTTAAAATATTGCTCACCTAAAATGGAATAAAGATAGCAATCAAGTGTTTGTTGTTTGGACACTATTTTTCAATAATACTCTGGTTCACTTTATCTTGAAAACATTGTAAATATTTGAAGGAAAGCTGACATGCAAAAGCACAGCACAAATATGTTTAATTCTAAACTAAATAGTTCTTCCCTAAAATCATACAGTATTGAAAACATTTAAACTCCAACTCCTCTTGAAGCAATAATAGTATTTTGATTTAGTTTAACAGTAACCCCATTAGACCTTTTTCTGGTTCATTAAGTAGCAAAAGACTAATCACAGGCTGTCTAGATTTGAACCAAAGCTTTCAAAATACGGGGGTTGTTTCATAAACAGAACATAAACTCATTTTAATCAGAGATGTGTTTCAGGTTACTTAGCACTAACCTCCCCTACACATCTTTCAATTACATTACTCTTTTTAACCATGTGAAAACTGAAGGACCTGACAGTTTGAGACAGGACCCCAAGATTTCAATTAGACCTGCCTGGGCTTTCTGCCTTTACAGCAGATGACCAAAAAGCTTCTAAATTCAGAATAGCAAATTGTGTTTCAAATATATAGAGAGCCAAAGTGCCTGGACTAGACTGAATAGAGAAAGAAAGTGACAAGGGACCAAGCAGAAGGAGTTTGTAAACAGCTGTCTGCAAGAGTTTCATGGCTCTTGGCTGGTTCTAGGTGCTCTCCCCCATTACAGCAGGTGGCATGGACCCTCAGAGCATCCTCGGGGAAGCTTAGGGTTTCCAGCTCCTTGCTGCCACCTCCCTGCTGATAACTGGGCTGAGAGCTTCCCCTAGCCAAGGCCATCCCTCAGCCATCCTTGTCTCCTGAAACAAAAGGCAAGAAGCATGAGGATAATATGTAACACGATGATGTGCATTTGCCTGTTGGTGTGGAACCTAGAAGGAAAGCATCAGCTCCAAGGACTGTTGAGTTCACATTCCTAGGTCATGCCACCAGGCCCAGGCCTATGTGTTTCTTGCTGCTGAATTTGGTTGTGCTCCAGGCTCAGCCTTAGGCAGCCACATGGGCTTGGACAGGAAGGTGGTGGAAAACCCACCTTCCTGTGGGGTGCCTCTGGGACCCTCTCACCAAGCTGCTGCCACTGAAAATATAAAGAGGCAGTGGAGGTACCTGAGCTGGAGCCAGGGTGATTGTCAGGTTTCTCTTGGCACCGAGTCCTGTAAGAGAGGGAGGCCCTCAGCAGCACTGATATAAAGCTTTCCATCTGAACTGCAGTTAAAGGGGACAGTCCCAAAATATACCTCAGAACCAAAAAGTGATACTAAAAATCTTTCATAGGAATATAGTTTTTTTTCCCTTCAAATTAGTCAGTTAGCACATATGCTTTTCGGAAAAAGACTAATCTTTTTACCCTTCAAATAAAATTAGTTGTTTCCATCTAATTGTGATTATAAATTTTAAATTACTTTTTGTATGATGTGTCTATAATATAACTATAGTGAAGATTTCAGACCAGACAAAACTAGACAGGTGGATGACTTTTTTTTTGTGCTGTATATGTTCAAACGTTAATAGTATCATTTGCATGCTAAAGAAATGAAATTTTGATTTTACAGAGGCCACTAAGGATTAATTTAATGATCTGGATAGAGTTTAGACTGCTTCACAGGAGGAGTGAAGGTTAAAAGGTACATCTTGCTAAATATTTAAAATCTTCAACCTTTTCAGTGTAGAGCAAACGGATTTTAAGTTCACCATTCTGTTACTTTTCTAGCAAAGTTTTCATTTGCTTAAAAGTTTATATTTCTGATCTGTAAATCCTGAGGGGTTGTACATGACTTACTTTTTATGTAGTGATTTACAATAACATTTTAAACCCTCACATGATGCATTTTCATCAAAGTCACCTGTCTGTTTTCATTGAGAGACAAGACTTCTCTCCCCAGTAGTATTTTTTCCCTTTCAGTTCAAGATATAGCTCCAGTCATAACCAAATGTAAGCGTTGAGTATCTCGTTCAGCAGCTCACAGAAAAAAAAACAGATCACTTCTTATTGGTAAATAAGTTCTTGGAGCTTCTGATTAGTTGACATCTGGTATTCCCCTCACATACTCTCAAAACACAGAGCCAGTCCATATGCATCAAGTTTTTGGCAGCAAAGCACACTTTGTAGATCATCGGGTTTCTTTTTCTGTCTGATGAATTCTCTTTTCACTATAAATGATACATTACAAGAGATCTATCAAAAACACAACTAAACTGAGTCATCTTTGTAAATACCTCCATAGGACATCTTCTAATTAGTTTATAAGGAATATACAAGTACATTATATGAACAAGCAAGAAATTATCTTCTTGAATATATGCAATGATGTCATAAAACAAGTAGCAAGAAGATTTGGTCATTGAAAAACATTGCCAGGACGGCAGCCCCAAGAGAAAAGCTGCCTGCTACAGGTGACTTGCACGATGGGAAGACCTTACCACGTAATGCCTAGTACTGATGCTCATGCACTCCAGATGCATAGATCTAGTGTCTGCTCAGTACATCTTAGCCCTTTTCAAGTCGTACCTTTCTTGACCCTTAATAACTCAGGCACAGCCCAATTTTCAGACTGGGACTTCCATGACTTTTATTCAGAAGCTTGCTATTTTTTTCATTCTAAGCTAAAAAGTCTACATTTTAGTCTATTATGCATTAAACTTTGTGCAGAATTTCAAGATAATTCCCTTCTGAAAACCTGTAACTCTGAAGTACTTGGTGGTTACATCTGTTCAATTCAATAGGTGAACGCTGCAGGGAGCCCTGTTGAATAAGGTACAGTTTAGCTATTTGTACAGGATGGTGTCTCTTCAGCAATAACACCATAAACAGAATCTGTCCCTTAGAACATGTCTTCCTATGCGATTTCAGACATATGAAGATATCCTCTACAGAAGTTCCAAAATGAAGAAAACTTGGCACAGTACAAAGGTAATATTTCACTCTTTTTCAGATGCTTCACAAAAAAATCAAACTAGGTGTACACCTACTTCTTCTAAGAATAGTTCTCTGGTCATACCACCCCCAAAGTAGCATAAAAATATACTGTCATATGAAACTGAAATACAAGTACATGCAATTATGTGTATTATTACTATATCTGTAATATTATATATTTAATAATAGCAAAATTTGTGTGTTGATCTTAAACATTGATCAAAACTAACACAGTATTTGAAATACAGACATTATTATTTATTTCTATGGCACAATGAGTCCATGCAAATTCCCAAATACCAATGTCCATTAATTTCTGCTCACAGTAGTAGCCAAAGACAAAGGAGAAGAACTATCCCTTCTATGGCTGAAACACATAGGGAACCATACCTTTGGCATCAGCTTAACATAAACAATCGTGATGCTTTTGTATCATCTTAAAAATCTGTCAGAAGATGACTGACCTTTAATATTTTCATTCTACCAAAACTTCAATTTTACTTCTGGAAGTCACTTCTACAAAGAAATGTTTTGATGATTGACTTTATCATATCAGTGAAATTCAGGACATTATCACAGTAGTTAACGAATATAAATTAATTTTTTTAAGTTTCAGGTTCTTTGTTAAATCGATACTACTGTTATACTATATGCTTCCTCCTCCTAATGCAATATAACTTAATTCTCTTTGCCTTGTCATTAAAATGAATATTTCTATAATTATTTTTAAAACACAAATATTGTTTTTCTTTAAAAGGAAAAAAATGCACACAACCTTTCTGATTGCCGGATTTGACTCAGCTACAATATGCTGTATGTTATACCTTGCTAAAGTCCCTGAGCCAGGAACTGCAACAAACAGAAGCACAAGTTGAGTCATGAGAGATGGCTGAAGTGGTTTAAGAATCTTTTACTTCTGGGGGAAAAAAAAATAAAAATATGGCTTGATATTAAATACACCAGGGAGGGAATTAGGTTAGAAAAATCAATGGCTGCTTATGGATACTAAAATAAAAAATAAAACTTTTGGGGAATAGGCAAGCTTCCAAAACTGCCATATTAAGAAATTCTGGATTTAGAGCTGCCAGAGTTAATCTAGAGATAAACAGCTAGGGAAATAGGGCGGCTCCTGTCTTTTGGCAGAGGCAATAGAAACATCCACTGGTCATTTAAATTAATCCCAACTGTGCAATTCCTTTAAAATATAAATTCAGTTTAAAGAATAAATAAATAAAAGCAAACTAGATCTGATTGTCTCTACTTAGAGAAATGGAAACTAGTAGTAGTTTGTTAAATACAGGTAGATTATAGGAGGTAAAAAGTCTGGCATGGTCAAACTTTTAATCTAAACAGTAACACTGGAAAAATATGAAAAAGCAGAACTCCAAAAGACCCATCAGAGGATCTCATGTACACAAAGTATTATTGCTTTGTATTGAGACTGACAGAAATACCTCTGCAAAGCTAGAAATACTTTTGTAATAGTTGCTCTGATCTGCATTTAGTTATCAGTACTTTCATTTTTAAAGTGCTGTTTGAGGTTAGTACCTGGTAGAGCTGCACACACCTGATCCTAAAAGGCACATAGAGTAAACCATTGTATTTGCATTCTACAAAGCCAAACCGTGACTGGCTCCACAAGGGTAAGTGCCAGCTTTATTACAAATTGTCCTTGTCTGCTTTAGAAAAATGAAGTAAACCATCCTAATCACTGGTATGGAATACCTGAAATATGAAGGTGCAGATAAGCCTCTCACAGCAAACTAGACTCATGATTAGTGAGACTTTCTTCCTCTCCAGATGTTTTCTACCGATATTGAGGCTTTTCTATCTCTAAACTGTCTTGATGGACATGTGTTCCCTTCTTCAATTTTATAGTTCACCCTGCTCCAGATCTAATAAAGAGAGAGAATCCTAAATTTAATCAACTTCTGATCACTTCCAGGATTTAAAGAAATAAAAGGAATCAGGAAAAACCTAAATTCTGTTACTCAACTTCTCTCAATGCAGAAGTACATTGCAGAAATTGTTTCCTCCATGACAAAGATTCAGAATTACTGAGAGCTCAGCCACACATGACAACTCATAGCAATAACGTTAGCAAGTGAGAATGGAAAGTGTAATCTGTCATACTCAAAATATTGTGTCTATATTCAGCATTTGCATTTAATTTCATTTGCAAAACAATGTTTTGCAAATTTGTTTTTAAATGACTGTATACTGTGGCTATTTCTGTTAAAATATGCTCAAAACTCTGTATCATTTATGATGAATGCATTTTTGCCTCCGCAAGAACACAGAAGCACACATGTTGTGAATAAAAATACTAAACAATATTTAGCAAAATCAAATTAAATGTTGATTTGAAAAGCATGGGGGAATAAGGTGTCATAAAGATCAAGACCTGCTGCTTTTATGAAATAATCCTCCCATAATAATGCAGCTTAACTATTGTGCAAGACATAGATTTCATCAGTGCCTCTCTACCAGATAACAGGTGCATATTTAACATCACTGCTTTGTATAAAAAGATTTTGTTAAGCTTTTGGATTCATTTGACAGGCTTATTGTCTAATGATGTATTCTTCAATTGAAATTGATTAGCAAATACATCAGATTTCATGTAATCATTTAATCAGCTCAAATGATCTGTCTTTTCCACGGCCTTCTATCATAACATTCAACAACAACAACAAAAAAAATAATCAACCAACTGTTGCTAAGCTAGAATTAGAACAGAGATGGGAGAATATAAGTGTCTTCTAGAAACTCCAAATCTTAAGAAACCTAAGCAGATATATATAAATCCCAGACACTTACGCTGCACAATGATCAATATCCCAAACTGGATGTGGCAAGTTCTGCTTATCCTACTTCTGAATCTATGTATAAAGGAAGTATAGGAACACTAAAGTAAATTGAAAGTTTCAGACTCCAAGATTCCTTGTGTAAAGAATAGTGTATATATATAGTATATAATATATAATAGTATATATATTATATATATTATAGGGAAGCTGACTCTTAGGTCAAATGTGAATGAAAAAGATATGAGATTCCCTTTCCAGCGGTAACAGCTACAGCCCCAACTCACTATAATCAGATTATGACCTCGTATTTTAGCACCTAACAGACTGGAACACCAAGAAGTAATGAAACAGAACAGCTTGGGCCTTACAAAACCTCTTAATTTTGACTGTTTGTGCTTTCTTTTTTAGAATCATAAAAATATAAAGGAATGTTCGAAAAACAAAAAGAGATGCCCAGAAGACATCTCATACAGTCATCTGTACTGCTGGGCCCCACCACCAGTCCTGACAGGTTTCTGTTGTTCTCCGCCACTGAGATTCCACAACATGCAAAGGCAATAATTTCCCACATCAGAACTGTATAGTTTTGACACTAATAGGATTTGTCCCCATGCCTAACTTCAGTCATCCTTGCTACAGTGTAAGATATTTCCTGTCCTATTCACTGCACACATGGAGAATGCATCATTCCCTTTCACTTTGCAGCAGTATTTTGTATATTTGAAGTTATGTCCCTCTCCAGTCTTTTCTTACCCAAATCATTCCATTTTGTAAAGCTTGTATTCCTATATACCGAACAGTTCTTCTGTGGTACCTCCCTTTTTATCCGTATCTATCTTGAATTTCAGTGGGCAAACAACCATACTTCAGTTGAAGCTTGCTTAGTAACTCAGAAAAACTTACCTGCATTTCTACTTATACCAGTTTCACAGCCTTATCTGGACCATGTTTCCCTAGACTGCTTATATCAATTCTTCCTACTGCATAAGTATCAAGCTTACCATTTTTAGACAAACTAGACCCATATTCAGCTCATGATGCACTAGAAGCCCATGATAATTTCCTGCAGAACTTCTTAGTAGCCAGCTGTTTTTCCTCCTACTTTCACTTACCCAGAGCATCACTGTCAGACTTCATCCATCTTCTTCACAGTATTTCTCTAAGTTTTCAAGATAATCCTATTTCCATCCTCCAACACACCCCAATTCTCTCCCAGATGTGCTCCAGATTAAAAAAGCTAGTATACTACTCTATCCTATATTCATTAAAAACTGAATAAATGCATACAGAAAAGAAGCAGACACAAGATAAAGAACTGAACAGCCCTGTTCAACACTACCTTCCATTCTGACTCTGGATCACCAAGTGACTCTCTTGACATGGATTTCCAGCCAGTTTTCCACCTGTCTGTAGTAACTTCATCTACTTCGTGCATCCGTATATTATCCTGAAGTTGTTTTTCTTAAAAGATCTGCTACATCATTGTAACTGGTTTTCAGATTGGACCAGCTTTTCAGAAAGAGTCATTTAGGAGTTCTCTGTGGCAGTTGAAACTATATAATACCTCAGTTTCTTTAGTGAATATTTTGGAGCTTTTTTTTTGCTTGGCAGTACAGGGTTGTTTCTGCTCTGAAAGGTAAGAACCTTTCCAGACATCACAGACTCTTACTTCTTACCTCTTCTCATTCAAATTACCTCTAACATTAATATTAACTAGCAAGAACGTATCTAGCAATCAAGACAGAAGTATCTCTCTCTAAATCTTTCTTCTGTGTTATGAAGCAGAGACAGCAGAATCTGATTTGTTTGTGCCTTACCATACTCCTTTCCCTGTTCAGTCAGTTATACCTCCCCATTATCACACCATCATGTACTTTGGGGTACCCTGTCCACTGTTCACCAAGAGCTTCAGCCTGATCTTTCTGGTCTGGCAGTTCATAGTGAACCATGAACCCCAACAGTGTTCACATTGCATTTCTTTTTAGCTGCATCCAGAGATGACTTTCACAAGTTTTTGTCCTCCTTGATCTCTGCCTTAGAACATATATACGCATATTTGATATACAAGAGTAATGTCTCTTTCCCTGTAGGCCACTCTTCCTGCCCATCCCCCCCTTCAAGGTTTCTTTATTAAATAAACTTCTCATGTATTAATATATGTTACATAAATTATTTCATAAAAGCAAATATTGCCTGTTTTCTATAGCTCTAACAAAGACATTAAAGGTTGATCTGAAGACTAACTTGTTATCATTCTCTGTCTCTTCCTTGAGTTTGTCATAAAAAAATATAAAACTCGTAATCTTTAGTCTTCACCCAGGGGCAATCCCACTTACTTGCACCCTCCCCCCATAGACCCATGTTTAAAGCCCTGCACTGATGTGAAGAAGCTCAGAAATATTGGTGTAATTTCCAAGATGAACCAAGGGATGGTGCTCCAGTTAAAGAGCAAACAAAAATAAGAATTTAAGATGATGCACTATCACTTTACCTAGTTATTCACCATCTGTTACTTCTTTCTGCTTGATCACACCTGACATGTGAATGAAAAAAAAAAAAAATGCAGTAACACAGAAGTGAGAGAAAATTAAAAAGAACTCAGTGGTCACAATCCCCTCATCATACACACATTATAGGATTCCATTAAAAGTTATACCAGTATGATACTAGTTACATCACTTCTGCATTTAGTTAATCACTGTAGGAATATGAGGTTTATAGTATTAATTTTCAAATTCATGAAATGCCTTTCTTGTTAAAAATAGGGGAAGAAAAATAAATTTTATATTCAGGAAATATTTTGCAAAATGCATTAGCTTATTGACTAAAAAAATTAGTTGTTCATATAAGGCACATGAAAAGATTTATTGACACTAAATAGGACAAAAATATTGATTCTGTACACCACAAGCAAGTTTTAACCTTCTACTACATCATACTTCCACAATGCCTGTGAAGTCATATGTGATAAGCTCTGTGCCCAAATACTTACCCCAATACTTCTGTTGTGGTTTTTTGGTTTTGTTTTGTAAAAAAGATCATAATAGAATAACTATGGGTTGTAATAACACTTTCACCTAGTTCAGAGACGCCACAGATGGAGCTAAGATTAAAGTCAGACTTTTAATAGAAGCTCATGGACAGAAAACCCCATTTTAAAAGATTGCAAGTAGAAACTCCTCTTCTTTTCAGAAATTGTGAAGTTCAAGACAGGAATACCACCCCCACACATATTTCCAGATCTCAAAAGCATCAAAATAAGCTTATGCGTCAGCCTTCAAATCTTGCAACAGGAAAACTTTAAAGTAAAAATCTTGTCTTTCATTCACTTGAATCAAAGAAAATTTTGAAGAGCTACAGCCTCTTTAAATTTAGCTTCTGCCACACAGAATTCTTTACTATATTTTTAAGTCCATTAATGGTACAGGAAAGAAAGCACAATGTATGCAAAAATATAGCAAAACAAATAACATTTAAAATGAAGGTGCAGATGCAAACAACAATAATTTTTGTAGTAAAATAACCCTGAAAGTCTGCACAGAGGCAGTGCAAATGGAAAAGCAGGCAGAACTTTCTCTATACTTCTATTCCCATTCAAGTCAGAGATATTTTCTTTTTTTTTTTATGGGATCAGCATTACCTTATATATTGCTTTTTCCTCACATAAGAAACTAGCCTGGGGCTGATAGAGACATCATTTATGCATGAGGTTGAAGAGTGAAGGCACCAGGCTCCCCATGAAGCCCCCTGAATAGGCACTCCCTCGCCCAAGCTACTGGAGTGGGCTGGCAAGAATGACTCCTTGGGCCACCAAAAGCCTCGCCACTGCTCAGAGCCCTCAGGGTCTCTGTGCTATTAAAAAAAAAAAAAAAAAAAAAAA